>CAHIKZ030001125.1:470000-532500 GCA_903632075.3 Acanthosepion pharaonis | reverse complement strand
CTACGTAAAGTTTATAAGTATAGACTCTCTCTCTCTCTCTCTCTCTCTATATATATATATATATATATATATATATATATATATGTTCATATATATTGTCTTTATATATATATATATATATATATATATATATATATATATATATATATATATATATGTGTGTGTGTGTGTGTCTGTGTGTGTGTTTGTGTGTGTGAAATGAAAAATTAAAACTTATCTTAGCCGACGCGTTTCGTATCTGATGGACTTTATCAAGGTATTTTTTTTTCATTTGTCTTGATAAAGTCCCTCAGACGCCGAAACACATCGGCTAATATAATTTTTCATTTTTCTGTTTTCATATTGTCCTTTTATAGACATAGTCTATCTGTAATGTTTACACACACACACGTATATATATATATATATATATATATATATATATATATATATATATATACGGAGAAAACTGAACCAAAACTTTGAAAACATTTTAATTTTTCTTGTTCGGGCTGAGAACTTTTCAGTACATTATCATTCACTATATGGCTACAAATATAATTAGTTGTATAACACTTTCATATCAGTAAATCAGTTAGGAAAAGTAAAGAAACAAATAAACTCTGTAACAGACAGCTATATAAACAAATATATGCGTAGGAAACACTCAGTCTCATCAAGTAAATAAACAGAAGCCTGATATATTTTGTGTATATATGTATGATTTTGTACGTGTAGTTATATACATTTTAATATGCTTATATCTTATTTGTGAATTTATATATATATATATATATATATATATATATATATATATATATTTATATATTTTTATATTTATATATTTATATATAAAAATATATATATATATATATATATATGTATGTGTGTGGGTGGGTGAGTGTGTGTGTTAATACTAAAATGTTACGAAAGCACAGAGCTGATTAACCATGACAGACATGAAAATAGTGATTCGGGGAAGAATTTTGACCGAAAACCTTTCAGTACCTTATCGCCAATAGTTACATTGATGCATGTACTTGTCGTAGAAGACAGGCACAAATCTGATGAATATGAAGTAATCATAATACAGATAAATGAAAAAAATACTTTGCAAGGGAACAAGATAGATAGATAGATAGATAGATAGATAGATAGATAGATAGATAGATAGATAATTTAAATTTGTTTCATATATCTCTGTGTGTGTAAGCAGTTAAGCTCGCACACACGCAACAATATAATTATATACATACATAAGAAGATATATATTTTTTATGAAATTAAGATAGAAAAAAAAAATACCGCTGACTGTGATCTCTTAATCGATCAATCACAAAACACAATGAAAAAGAAAATCGTAATTCTGTTAGAAAGAAAGAAAGAAAGAAAGAAAGAAAGAAAATAAATTTAAGAGAAAGAAAGAAGGAAGAGTAAAAAAAGACGAAATATTGATTATTTTTATTTTTGAAATGGTTTGATCGAATACGTTGATCATCGTTCAAAATTTATCGGAATATTATCACACTTTGTTATTTAAATCAATATATTTTCAGTTTGCCACTTAGATAAAAGTTACTGTTTAGTATTCAAATTGATAAGGAGATTATAAAAAAAGTTTCTAAAACAATTGAAATCGATGGAAATAGTGGTTTCTACAAGATGAAATGATATAAACTTTAAATAATATAATAAAATATAATAATATAACTTTAAAATAATTAGAACAAATCCGTAACTTAATAATCTGTTTAGCGCCAAAAAATACTATAAAATCTTATATATATATATATATATATATATATATATATATATATATATATATATATATATATATATATATATATATATATATATATATATATATATATATATATATATATATATATATATTTACATTTATTTATATATATATATTTACATTTATATATATATATATGTGTGTGTGTGTGTGTGTGGTGATGTGTATCTGCGTGTGAGTTTATGTGTACGTGTAATTTTGATATAATTACTTACCTTATCGGTGATTACTTTTTCTAACTTGCATGTAAAATCCGATCGTTAACATGGAGAAAAATGGTCCACCAAAACTCTCAACAACTTAAAATGGTAAGAAAAAAATGAACTGTTTTCATGCAACAGGCGTCAAAGAAAGGAAGAAGTGAAAAACCGATCAAAAGTCCAACCGGGCTATCCTGCCTGGGAAATAACGAACGAATCACCAGTATTGATCTCTTCTCTTTAAATACGGCTGCAGAAATTCCACCGCTTGTAAAAATGACGCTTCGAAAACGACTGTCTTTTCCCCCCCTTTTAGTCACTACTTCGCTCGTCGCTGGAACTGGCGATGTGCAGTGTCGACCTCGCTTTCTTCTTTTGCTCCTTCACACGTGTGTTCATTCCGATGTGTGTGAGTATCCGTGCCACACAAGAACTTGTTAGATACACATGTTTAAATTCTTAAAGTACGACCCCGTAGTTTCGTCTGTGAATACATATGTGTGTGTTCTATATATGCATGTGTGTTTATGCGCCTGTGTGTTGTTGTGTGTGTGTGTGTTTGCCTGTTTGCTTGTACAAGCCTCGCTTTTTCGAGATTGACAATCTGAATGGACGCTCACAAAATTCGGGGTGTTTTTATAAAAAATGCAGCTTCGACGTCATGTAGATATATTTGCGTCTGTAGGATTTATATAAAAAAATATATGAATATATTAAGAAATATCTTAATTGCGAAATAAATCAGCGTTTAGTTAATCATCTGTGTATTTGTGTGTGAGTGTGTGTGCCTAGTTTTATGGAAAAATGCCTGTTACACAGAAGAAAACAGAAAATAAATATAAGAAAATAATCAATTTTTATATTTCTAAATAACTTCTTTTAAAGAGATCTACTTACAACAGGTTGACGCATAATAAGAAGAATTTATTTTTTAAAGCCAAAATTGTTAGGATTTATTTTTTTTATTCTATTGTCAGTATAAAATTATTGCAACAGCTGATTACTTGAGTGGATGAGTCTTCAGGGCGATTTGTTTGGAAACTTAATCCAGGTAAAAAAGAACACCTCTCGATTTAAAATGGGCCACGTTGCATAGTTACATTTTTAAATATTATTAAATATTTTCTCGTTTTTTATGATACAGTTGATTTCCGTATGACTTTAAAAGAAAAGTAAGAAAGTTGATCTAGTGAAAAAGAATTACTCTATTTATATTAATGTATATATATATATATATATATATATATATATATATATATATATATATATATATATATGTATGTATCTATCTGTGTGTGTTAATGTGTGTGTGTGTATATTAATATATATATATATATATATATGTATGTATCTGTGTGTGTGTGTGTGTGTATATATTAATATATATATATATATATATGTATATATCTGTGTGTGTTAATGTGTGTATGTGTATATATTAACATATATATATATATGTATGTATGTATCTGTGTGTGTTAATGTGTGTATGTGTATATATTAACATATATATATATATGTATGTATCTGTGTGTGTTAATGTGTGTATGTGTATATATATAACATATATATATATATATGTATCTGTGTGTTAATGTGTGTATATATATATTAATATATATATATATATATATGTATGTATTTGTGTGTGTTAATGTGTGTATGTGTATATATTAATATATATATATATGTGTGTGTGTTAGTTTGTGTGTATGTGTATGTATTTATATATATATATATGTGTGTGTGTGTGCGTGTATATCTGTGTGCTTGTGTGTGTATTATTTTCATTAAAGTTTATATTTAAATATATTGTTGATTTTAATTTATTTTAACATTATTTTTCGATGTAAGTTAGAAATTAATAATTGTTAAATAGATCGATTGATAGAGGGAGAGAGGTGGTAGAATGAGAGAGAGTTTGAGAGAGAGAGACTGACAGATAGACAGACAGACAGACCGACCTTTTCTTTGCAGAAAATTACAAACGTATTATTGAAGAGGATAAAACAATAGGATAACATTGATTATTGCCACGTGTTATGCTGAAAGCATTTGCTCTGAGCTGAGGAAACCAAGTTAAGCAACTAAGAATCTAAATATCTTAATGGTGAAGAGCATTGTAACATTAGGCAGTCGAAGTAGAATTTTCCCTGACGAAAAACGCTTCAGGATTAAGTGGCCAATTTTTTGTGGGCCATCACTACAAAAAAAATCGATGTTTTCTTTGTAAACAAAATATCACTCGATAAAAAAATATTTTATCAACAGTAAAAATAACAACATGTAAGGGAGAAAATATTTGAAGGATCGGTACATAAAATAAAACGTACGTATTTCTCATTCCCTATTTCAATATTTCTTTCTTTCTCAACACACACACACGCACGCACACACACACACACACGCGCATGAAATATATCAGAAACTGCCAATCGTGCTGCCGGTGAGGGATATATATATATATATATATATATATATATATATATATATATATATATATATATATATATATATATATATATATATATATATATATATATATATATATATATATATATAACGATAACCATATATATATATACAAAATTTAACAAAATTTAACTTAACTAAGCACCTGAGGACGTGTATTGTACATTACACTCCAAGTAGTGCTACCGCTGAGGAAAAATATGTATATTTATTAGCGCACACACATATAAACACACACACTCACTCACACACGCTCACTCACTTATACACGCACGCATACACACACACGCACGCGCGCGCGCACACACACACACACACACATATATATATATATATATATATATATATATAAGCAAAGTGCGCTAGTGGTAGTTTGTGGTGGGGCAGTGTTTTCTACCAAGCACTGTTATAAGTATGAGCAATCTGCGTTATAAGCAGTGAAGATGAAATCACAGTTGGGTTTGTAAGAAAAAAGAATTGAGTGCCGGGAGGAGAGAAAAAGTGTAAGCGTACTAAGGCTTAGGGAGAAAACAAATTACATTTTACTGCGTTCAAAATATTACCATTCTTTTCTTCACATTCAGGATCCAAACCCGTGCCTTACATTGGAGCTTCAGTAACAGAAAATCTCTTCAATACGCCAGGACATTCTTTCGTAAAATATAAGTATACAATAATGAGTTCATAGATTGTTCCAACGACGAAGTTTTAGAGAAAATGTTAACAATCCAGACGCTTATAATTTAACATCAGTAAAAGATGGCTGAAGTTTTTAGAGGCGTAATAAGGAAAGTAAACCCAGTAAATTTGATACTTACAGGACAGTTTAAAGGCAAAAAGGACAGATGCAAACGTCACATGACCTATCTAACGTGCTTTAGGAAATGGATTGTGGAAAAGGTTTAGGAGAAATAACAAAAAGACGAAATTTATTAAAGATTACAAAGACCAGGAAATTATTGCGAGCTATAATCAGCTACATTCTAGAGTGATCAATCGTATGAGTCCATATAGTTGAAAGCCCCGTAAATATAAGAAAACACTGCAATGAGGGAAGACGTAATCTTCAGTCCAGTGAGCAGACCCGATTTATTAAGTTTACCTTAAATATGGAACGACGCCAAAATATTGAGACACAAATTGATGACTGAAGTCAGAAGAATTCTAATATTCTCGGTGAACGCAAAATATGCATCATTCTGAAATTGGCGATATGTTTAACTTTTCTCACAGAGATACAGAAGGGGAGCAATTAATAAGGACTCAGTTAAATACATCTGACGTCACCAAGAATATTTTGCCAAATATCATTGTTTGGCAATATTTCAAGCGAGGTTCCCATAGTGATCATGTCGCAAAAATCCTTTCAAATCTTCAGTATCTTTCTTAGTATTTTACTTCGGTTTAGATATTCACTGTTCTCCCTATTATGTTCTAGTCCACTTGTTTGTATAGATAACCGTTTACATTTAACAAAGTTGACCTGACTCGATACCAATGTCTCAAACGATTCAAGAGAAAGTTATTTCGGGAGAGTGACTCGGTAACCTTTGATCTTAGTATCTCACCCTTTTCTACTTTTTTTTTTTCATTCTGTCTCTCTTTCTCTTTAACCTATTAATTTTGGCAACTTACATTCTTTTTGAACCCACTAATTTTTGGGATTGTGGCTGTTAATGTATTACCTTACAAAATTATATTAGAAAAATTTATCGAACTCTAATTAATATCGGATTTGATATAGCTTATATTTAATAACTTTTTTTAGAAAGTTATGGAACCTGAGTTTTTATTATTTTTTTCGTTTTATTACCAGCGGATTTTCGATCAGGTATTAAGGGACAGATCATTGCCCACTTTTCTTTCTTTCTTTCTTTCTTTCTTTCTTTCTTTCTTTCTTTCTTTTCCATTCTTTTTATTTTCCTAGTTTTTTTTTTTCCCTAGTTTTTCTTTTAGTGTATTACGTTAATAAAAAGCGCTTTCTTTCTTTCTTTGCCTCTTTTTTTCCGTCTTTCTTTCTTTTCCATTCCGTTTTACTCCCTTTGTTTTTTTTGTTCTTTCTCTTAGTGCATTACGTTAATAGAGAATGTTTTCTTTCTTTCTTTCTTGATTGCTTGCTTCGTTTAATTGTCTTTATTCAGTTTCTTTATTAATTTTATAATGAAACAGTCTTATTTAACGTTCATATAATATTTCTGTTCTGTCTGTAATTACAGAAATATATATGCAAGGTTAATTATGATATTTTAACTGACAACATCCGTGCAATTTCATCTTGTCATTAGCTTTAACATTTCTTCAGTAATTCGTTGCTGATTATCCGTCGGCAATCATAGCTCTCCACATTTTCTTGCTTTTTGACCATCGCTGTCAGTCATCCTTATATGTGCAGAAAATATGACGTTAGCACTTGATAAAACTTGCTAACTCTATAGTACGAAGGGGAATTCGTTGGAGAGCAAGTGACAGCAAGTTTTCTAAATATTCCAGTACTCTCTATAACACATTCGATCTGATTTTAATAAAACTGACATCTGGATAGTTTTGATTTCTTTATCTTTCAATCTCTCTTTGCGAGATTCTTCACGTAGTACCAAGTACTCTTATAATTATAGGCACAACTGGTTTCTTTATGGTTCACAATTTTGTTTTTTTTTCAAATGCAATAGTTTTGGAGCACTCTCATATTTAATGAATATACACGTCAATAATATTTCCTAAAAATCTCAAGGAGCATCAAATGTCTCTCGATCTCTACTACATCTTCTGTCTGGATGTACAGGTGGTGAAATGGATAGCGGCTCAGCTGAGAATTTGGAAAGCTGAGTTCGAATTCCTTTCGGGTTCGTTATATTTACTTGATCTTATGAATCAATATTCACTCCCAGCTATGGGTTAATTGTTAGTAACTAGATAATCTAGAAAAATAACTGTTATTCTCAAAGAACTGTAAATGAAATATTCACTCGCAGAAACATTATTATTTTTAATGTCCAAAAATATGTTTCTACTTGAAATAACCGAGAAAAGTTTGTTCAGCCATAAATCAGTGAGCAAATCTTGTGTATTCTGTTGTTATGTACTCGTTGACTTTAGATACAACTGGTGTTTGTTGACTTTTACTGAAGATCACATGACAGCAAATATTTATTATATTCTTTGATTCTCTTTTTTATTCTTAATTTCAAAATAATTCTTTCAGTTCTTGGAATTTTCAGTTCTATTTTTTCTTCCTATATTTATTCTTATGAAATAATTGTACTTGGTTTTCACCAACACATATCATGTAGCTTAAATGACAGCAAGTCATCATTAATATTGGCCCTAATTAACATCACTGTTTCTGTATGTAGTCAAGTCATCATTATTATTACTAATATTATTATTACTATTATTATTCGCATTAACAAGTGTCTAACGTTGATAAAAGGCCAGTAGTTTTCTCAGTAGCTTTTATAGGATTTTCGATAAGTCTGTTTGTTACATAATCGTTACGCTACTTGACCGAAAATATTTCTGGCTTATGGGTTTAATTCTCATAATGCTTTCTTCTCATAATGCTTTCTTTTTCATAATGCTGGTAATTATTGAAATTATTCATTTATATTTGTTCTTGTTTCGTTTTTTCTCTTTTCTCGTTGCTACCGATACTTTAGAAAATAAAAAAAAATGGAATATGTTTTGTAAATGAAAACATTAAATAAAAAAACACTATTATGACTTCATTTTTCTTGTCGATTTCACAGTCTGTAAAAAAGTCAGCAATTTATTTAGATTTTTAGCCTATGAAAGTAATAATCCCATAGCATTGTGTTGAAATATTAGCCGAAAAAAACAAACATTTTTAATGTTTAAAACTGAGAGATTTCAAATTTTAAAGCAACGTTTATCGTGTTAAAGTTACATGAAATTGAAATATAATGGAACATTTATTTTTCGCTCTTTCAATTGTGTTTAACGCACGGATTTTTTTTTGAATATATATATATATATATATATATATATATATATATATATATATATATATATATATATATTTATTTTATGTTTTATTTCTTAAATCAACATTCACAATTTAATTTCAACTGGCCCACCGAGTTTATTTGGATGTACAATATGAGTGTTATGTCTGTCAAATTCCTGGCTTTTCTCAGTTGGAATTAGCTGGACCTTAACTAACACAATAATATTGATTGGAAAAGAAATAGTAAAATGTAGTATATGAAAGAAGTATATGAATAGAACTAGAAAGAAATGTATATTATATATATATATATATATATATATATATATATATATATATATATATATATATATATATATATATATATACAAAAAAAGAAGGAGAGAAAAAGAGTGGCGAAAATATTTGTATAATCCATTTTTGTATATGAAACTAAGTCATGTTTGATTAATACTGAGATGAAAATCAAGATGAATAAAGATGATTGAAATACATAATGGGGAGAATTAGAAGATACAGGCAAGAGTGAAAGATGAAAGATGAAACATTTTTTTCAGAACATGCTTTTCCAAACAGTGCTATAATTGCGCAGTCCCAATAATATAAGCGCGGCAGAATGGTAGTGGTAATATTAGGCGTTTTCCCTATAAGGAGACATTTGGCATTCATTGACCAAAGAGCCAGTACTGCTTTTGGTTGAAAAAAATATCTTTCTCTTAAAACAATTTTTCAGAAATTAGTCTTTTTTTTTTTTTAAATTTCAGTAGCTATTACTGATCATTCCAGTATTGAGAAGGGGGTGGTTCATTCCTTACCTTTATCTTAGTAGTGTGGAATGCTTGATTATGTCAATATTTTCTCTTCGAGTTACATACACTATCCATTTCAGTTGTTGCTGCCGTTGTTAGTCCTGAAGTGGTGTGGTGTGTGCATTTCTTGGTTTGTGACTCTGTAGCGCCATTCCATAATATTCAAAGAAAGGTGATCTTTATTAAGGGACACATGCTTCATTAGCTCAAAGCCTTTTATCATAACTGATCTTAGAAAGCGGTTATATAGAGCTGACTCTTGAGATATTTCTAAACGAGTATGGCGTTATGCATGACATTCATATGAAAGTTTCAATTTGACGAAATTATTTAAGGCCATAACTCAAATTTCCAGGCTTATGTTTTGGGTTTTAGTAGAATGTACTGTTGGGTGAAACTATCCTTAATCAGTTTCCTTTTCTCCCATACTAAATTTGTTATAACTGATCCATACGCCGAGGTAACTGAAGTGTTTAGTATTTCCTACTTCCACACCTATCTTTTTATGATGGATTCATGGTATGTGCCATCACTGCTTTCACTGAGTACAATTTGGTAGAGGATGTTGTTTTTATGTTCAAGATCATACTTATCCCAACTATGAATATCTATGTCATCAGCATACACACCCCTCGCTTTAATAATCAGTAAGTTGGCTTCGGTAGGGAAAGCAGGATCAATGACTTTTATGAGTAGACTCGCTTATTATGAGGAATGGAATCTCATCACAATCTGTGTTTGTAGATGCGCAGGTTACAGTCTAGATTAAATAGACTGGGGACCTTATTTCTTCTTCTTGATGGTTTGAAATGTTTCCTTATCGGGGTCCTTGTTAGAGAGTTACGGTTCTAAAGATTTATACATTTCTTCTATTTGATCGATGCATTCAGTGGATTCAGAGGTTGGAAAACGGTTTCTTATAGATGAAAAGTGTAAGTCTTTATTGATGTGGTCATATGCTGCAGTAAGACCGATAAAGCAGGTGTACAGTTTCCTATTAAAGAGGTAAGCATTTTCTTCGAATTAAATGATGATATATATGGCATCGTTGTATCTCTTACTGGAATGAAAACCAAACTGGATTGGGAGGAGTTAACTTCCATAAAACAATTAGAGCTTAGTTAATATAAGATTCATTAATACTTTCAGCATGGTGGATTCAAAAGAGATACCTCAATATGCGTGGGTGTCCTGAGGGTTACCCTTATGTCTCTATAGTATATTAATGTTTGGTAAACCCCACTTTTTGTGGATGTGCCTCTGACTCTAGATTTATTTAAAATTTTATTTTTATTCAATTAGATGAGAAAGTAAGTTATTTTTAAAAGATCAAAACTCAATGTCGAGCGATGCTTTATTAATGGTTTTTATTTGAATATTTTTCTTATTTTCCACTTGACTAGTTTCATTTTTATTTATGTTTGGGGATGGACTTTCGAATGATTGTTTGACTTTTGAAATATTTTTCAATTTCTGCCGGCATCTGAAATGTACTGTAGTCATGGTTAAAGTGTGATTCAAAGTGTTTTTCGGGATTGTTCTCGGGAAATAGTCCCAAGTGCAGCAATAATAAAAGGGATAACTGCTGCTATTACGTATATATCTCTGGTTTGCCCTGTCAGCTCTTGGCACATCTTCTTCTTATTATTAGTGTTATTATTATTATTATTATTGGTGGCGGTTATAGTAGTACTAGGAGTAATACTAATATTAACGAATGCCTTACAATTGAAGGTGAATCTTCTTAATACTCCAGAAGCAACCTTTTCCGCCACCTCATCAGCATCATTTTATTCATTTGAGAGTTCATGTCAGAATTGCTTACTATCATAGGAGATTTAATGACAGTATGTTTCCTCACTTCTCCAGCACCTTCCTTAGTAGACTCGCAACTCTTTGAAAGGTTCTTATTTACCTAAATTTATTCCCATTGGTTTCGACATATTTTCATGTACCGTAATTATAATAATAATAACAATAATAATAATAATAATAATAATAAAAGTAATCACATTTTTAAAATCTGCTGCTTTACATTAGATGTGTCTTGTAGTTTTCACAGCAGATTAAATTTTACTGCCGTTTTTATTTTTTAATTCAAATTCTAATGAATTTCGAATAAAATTTATTCCGTTAGTTTATAATATGATAAGTTTTCTTCAAACTTTATGAAATTAAATAAAGGCGGACCAAGAGTGGATTATGACATGTACTTCGGTGGAATTTGATTTATTTACTTCAGCACTCTTGTATTATTTGATATTTATGTTGCTAGAATATTGCTATTTTTTTAATAATATATCTATCAAGTTTAATTGATTTCATATTTCATTTTGTTCTTTTATCGGATCGTCTTCTTGAAATAACAGAGGATTCTTTTTGACTTGCAATCGTTGCATCACTTTCATTTATCAAATGTTATAGTGAATAAATTTCTTGGTATCTGTGCATAGTTTAACAAGGTTCCCAGTTTAAATATTGATTTTCTGTAGCCGAAACGTAACTTGATGAACTTCTCTTGCTCTATTAGAACTTCTTTGTCTCTGGTGGCAAACATAAGAATTCTTTAAAACCTGTATACTACCTCGGGAAGAACAAGGTTTCATCCTTACCACGTTAGATATTGCTGCGCTGGTTTTCGTAGTAAGAATGTATTTTACAGGGTGGAGTAGGAAATATATCAGGGGTTATTAATAACATCAAGTTTTAGTTAATTGTTATTCATTAATTAAGAGTAAGTAATCTTATTTATAATAACAACTAATAGTAATTATAATAACACTTAAACGTCAAAGTATTACATGTACACAAGGCATAAATTTTATATCAGATTTTATTTCATTCTTCCATCTTATAATTGCAGCTAGGATGATTATAGCATTATTATCAGCATTATAATTAGCATTATTATTACTCATTTTATAAACTACTTGCATATCGATACGTGTTGTTTTCAGAAGTAGCTGTACCTACTGTGGCAGCAAATTATGTTATATTCTTCCATTTATTAGTTATCGCAGAATTCGTTAATGGATAATTACGGGTAGATTTATAGTTCCGATTATTCTTTTGTATAAACTAATTTAAACATACTCTTACCGGCTTACTATTACTGCTACTTACAGGCTTGTCGTTAAGAGTCGATGTACTTGTGTGTAGAATAGTTATTGTTGTTGCTTGAGTCGTCGTAACGACTTAATATATGAGGAGTATTACTTGATGAGGTTTCACTTGTCAAAGAATAAATTTTAATAGCAATAAGAATGTTTATTCTCCTCAGTACCAGTAATATAAAAATCTATTAGAAGACTTCAGTCAGTGATGTACCATACGTGATACACGCTTAGGCGATCATGTATCTTTTGATACATGACTGACGAGGCGGATTTTTCCCCGCAGTAGATGAGGGATTAGTAGACTTAGTAAAGTAATTAGTAGACTTAGTAAAAAACAATAGTACTCGATATGGTTGCTGGAGCCATGCAATGAAATGCATAAAGTTACAAACGAAATTGTAGTGAGTTTGTAGTGACTTTTACTGACATACTAAGCTTTAATGTTAATTAGCTACAAACCAATGTGTTACTGTACGCGAATATCGGAGATTGTAACTCGTGGCAATGGGAGAACTTTAAGAATGATTTACAGCTTAGATATTAATGTGTGTCATGAGAGGCGGGATTTAGTTATTGTTTGTATGCGAAGCAATCATAGATGTTGAGTAAACATGAAAAAAATCAATATTAATTAATGGCTGGAGAAAATGACAAGAAGTCTGCAGTTGAGAAGCAAATCGCAAAAAAGATCCCCAATATTCCAGCCCTCTCCTTAATAATAATAATAATAATTCTTCTTCTTATTATTATTACTATTATTATTATTAATATTTTTATTTCCTTTCATTTCTGGTGTGTACATATTTCTTTCCGGGTCCCGCTCAGAGACCTAAGGTTAGAAATGGCATCATGACATTTTCCAAAGAGCACTGTTTGAGGAAAAAAGTCTATGATCACACAGGTTTTACATGTATGGTCTGTACTTGTAAGTATATATATTTTTTTGTATTTCTTTAAGGCATCGGCTTCCAGGAATCACTTCAATGAGTCTGTCGGGACCTTTTCCAAACCATCCGAAGCGACTAACTACAAATGGGTAAATTGATGTCCTCATGTGCTGTGATTTGCACTTGAAGAACCTTGTATTTTGGTAGTTTTTGAAGATCTTTAACGATACATTACAATCGACAGGGACTGCCATGTCAATAAGATTTCTGGGCGATTAGCTTTGATTGTTCTCTCTGTATGTATTTTAAAGTCCCATAAAATATTTTCAGATCCTTCTTTTCTCTGTAACCGGGTCTGGGTGATGTTCATACCAGTTTCTTGTAGTTTTCTTTCCCCCCCAAATTGCATATTTCCCATTGCAGATGTTGAATCTCTTTATTATGTCGAATTTTATATTCAGTTGGTGCTTACACTGTGCCACCTGATAAAAGGTGATCAATTGTTACTGAATATATATTTCGTTCGCACAGTTTTTTTTTATTTCAACAGGAGATCTCGAATTATGGTAGTTATCTATTAAGTCATAGAACTACAGACAGTCAATACCTTTCGCTGAATATTTGCAGTGGTAAACAAAGTGGACTTCTGAATCGATGAGGTCCTAGGCTTTATTCTTGTTTTCTTGCCATAGAACTTTAAATTCAGTGGTATAGACTGCAACTATCTTATCATAACTGAGATCATAATGGCATGAATATCCCATATTCTAGCAACTTCACTTCGAAGAATCATATATTTCTTTAAGCTTGTCAGATATTTTACCCTTAAATCTATAGTCACCACGTGATTTGGTGCTCTCAAGAAGGTGGTTTCTTTGGATTTTGAAATCCTGCAAGATTTTGACTTGTTTATTTTCAATTATTATTTTTTTTATTTCCTGTGATTTCTGGCGTTTACACATTTCTTTCCGGGTCCCACCCAGGGACCTAAGATTAGAAATGCCACCATGGCACTTTCCACTGACAAAAAAAAAATTACATAGATAAATCCCTTCGTTAAAGTGTGGGCTGTACTTGTGAGAACGATTTTTTGTATTTCTTTGAGGCATGGACTTCCAGGAGTCCCTTCAATTAGTCTACTGGAATCTTTTCCAACCAATCCTAGGGCTCCAACTACAAAAGGGATTGTTGATGTCCCATGTGTCACATTTTTGAGATTTCTATTTCAAGGTCCTTGTATTTTGACAGCTTTTGAATATTTCCAAAGATACATTGCGGTCTGCAGTGACTGTCATATCAATAAGGAGGCACTTTTTTGTTTGTGGTCTTTAATAACAGTGTCTGGGCAGTTGGCTTTGATTGTTCTGTCAGTGTGTATTGTGTAGTCCCATAGAATTGTAACAGGTCTTATCTCCGTAACAGGGTCTGAGTGGTGTTCATACCAGTTTCTTTCAGTTTCCTTCCCGTAGAAATTGCATGTTTTCCAGTACAGATATTGGCACAATCTGTCATGCCGGGTTTCATACTTATTATTATTATTATTATTATTTATTTATTTATTTACTTATTTGCACTCATTATTTTTTGCAGTTTCCATATATTCTTCAAATCCCAAGCGTGTTCCAGATACTTGTCTTGCAATTTTGTAATCTTTTTGTTTTACTCAAGGATCTTCTTCTTTTACGTACCGTGTCCATTCATGACACGCGTAATCATGGTTCTCCACATCTTCCTGTCTTTTTTAGCTCTTAATAATGCTTGTTTTTAATAATCTTCCAATTCCCAGATATGACATCCACTTACATAAGCCTGCCAGGTAGGTTAGTGGATGTTTCCCTCTGTCCCTCTTGTATATAGTATATCCTGTGAGCTTCAAATTCTCTAAGCCCCGTTCTCTCATTATGTGTCTGAAAGCTTTCAACTCTCACATTCTGATGCTAAATATAAGTATTTTTTTTATTCAATTCTCTTTCAAATTTCCCCGTTGCTCTTTATTATTCGCCCCTGGCACTTTCAGCATCTTTTGTAGAACCTCATCTCATTTGTGAGGAAATTGCCCAGCATTCATTTCCTTAAAAACCGATTGATATTTACAGCAGATTTGTTTCTGTGTATGCCATCGGTGTGTTTTATGTGGTTATTATTGTATCCATTAATGGCAATTTCTCGTGAAATTTATAGTTCTCTTAGTTTCACGGTAGAGGTTGAAGAAATACTTTGAAAAGACGCATCCATGTCGTACGCTTCCTCCTGTTTTGTCTACTTATTTCATTTATGTATTATAGTAATCTTTTAAGAGATCGAAATTTATCGGTTGACAGGATTTTTTTCTTTGTTCAAGATAAATCCGGTTTTTCTAGGCTAGATTGAAATTTAATATAATTTTCTAGTTTTCTTTCTCTAAAAAAAGATTCTAGTTTGTAAAATATACATTTGGGTTGCATTCAATGAGTTTACATATCAAGTCGGGATCTAGCGCTCACAAAGCCTTACGGCAGGGAATCGTGAGTTCCAGAATTCTTTTTAATAGCACAAAATATGCCTTTCCCTTGGTTTATATATTCTGCCTCACAAGGTGGGGTTTTGAATTCTTATTTCGTAGAGATTACAGTTTGGCCTGCTCCCCCACCATATCTAGTAAGAGAAGCAATGGATTCATAATTATCTCAAATGTGTCGGTGTGAAAGTGAATGCAACTAAGTAGGTTGGAATTCTAACTCGAGTTGAAAATAAAATAAATGAAGCTTTATGCTGATGTTCAAATGATGGCCAGTCTCTGCAAAACTCCAGCACTTTCCTCAGTATTATTGTCTACATTCATTATTATTATAGATTCATTGGTTATTGCTAAAGTAATAACTGTTTTTTTGTTTTTTTTTTTTTTGTTTTTTTTTTTTTTTTTTGTTTTTTTCATTGGAGATTAAATGTCCTTATTATTCCAAAAGTTTTCTTAATATTACATTATTTTCTGTGACGTTGTATTCTGGATGATCCAAAATGTTCTTAGTCTCTCCAACGTCATTTCCAGTGCACTAATAACGACTGCCAACTTCATGTTCCTCAGCTACTTCATTTCCCTGGTAAGATCTATTCTATGCTCAGTCGAAACAGTGAACAATTTTATCTGTCATCCAGTTCACTATTTTCTTTTTGCCGGTAACTCTAATTTCCTTTACTGTGATCTCCTTTGACTTGATGCACTATTCAAAGCTCTTATATTTGCCCTTAACCCTATCATCATATTGAGTCATTCGGCCACTTCTTGTTTTGAAGTTTAGGCATTGCCCTCGACTTCTTTCATTTCCTTAAATTTAATGTGTTTGCTTATGATGAGGTGGTGATCGCTTCCAAAGTCAGTGCTTCGATAGATTTGAAAGTTTTGAACTGTAATCCTGAATCTTTTGCTAATCGATAGCTTATCTATTAGGATAAATTGATTTTTAATTTCTTTAGAAAATCAACATTGCATTCAGTGTCAAAACTGGGGTTTGATGTGCAATGTACTGACACCAAAAATTAGATTTATAGTTTCTACCAATTTATGAGCGTTTAGTTTTAAATATCGCCCGAAATAATATACAAAACTACATAATTCCGCAAGTTTTTACTACAAAACTGGCTTCAAATTCTTACTATTTCAAGAATAAATTCAAATAACATTGATATCTTTTGTATTAGATACATTGAATAGAAAAAATATTCAAACCTGAATTCTAATTATGAATCAAAAGTAAAATATGCAATTCTTTACTGTATTCGATGTAAAACTGTAAATATATGTAAAAGATTACAAACATGTCTACTCAGTGAATAAGAATTATTAGATCATTTACATACTTCATAATTAATACGAATAAAAAATAGATTCATTCATTACTGAATTTGAATGCTGCAATTTTGAATGTAAACTTAATATTTAAATACATTTCCTTAAAAGAACTTTAGTGATTTGATTTTAATGATTTGAAAAATAATATCTTGTGTTCTTTTTTATGATTTCAAATCCCAAGTTTCAGGTTGAGTGCAATGCAACGGTTCCAAAATTGTGCTGCCCTATTGTCTATTTGTATCCATTCCTGGTATTATCCATGTTTAAGCGTATCATGTGCATTCTCGAAATCTTATCAGTAGCATCGTCCGAAAACACTAGGCACAACACGACGACACCAAATATCAGCAGACGAAGGCTGAAAGGCTTTCCAAGCTCTTTGCGTTTGAAATGCAACAATGCCGGTCAAAAGAATTCAGTAACATCCGACATGAATCAATACCCAATTTACCAGATACACAAAATTGCAAGTCGAGAAATGACATTGTCAGAAAATTCCGGATCGTCAATCAGCAATATAGGAGAACATCAAAACACCACCCGATTCACAGAACATCAACTGAATTATTTTAAGAGGTTCTGAATATGAGAACTAAGCAAAAGCACATGCCGCTAACACTTGACATTGCTCCTCTACACATGATAAAGCATCTTGATAACTTATTAAACCTAACTGCTTCACAAAACCCGATTTTTCCAACAGGCTACATCATCCAATCCCTGTGAATCACGCCTGAAATTAGACTGATCATTTCAAGACAACGATTGACAGTTCAGCCAAACTACTCATCACCCGAACACCTATAGTGATCAATTCACTCTAGTTGATCCCAACACTATCCATAATTTCCTAATCCCTTTGCTATGCATTCTGAGGTTAAAATTTGGATCAATTTTTCCATAATATATACCAGGAGATGAAAATCCTTCACGCAAATCGACATGACCATAAATATCGACTTCTGCCCAATAACGTCACAAAATCTATTTAAATGCATATGTCATGAGTAGATAGGCTTGTCTATTGCCCATTTCACGCACTTCCCCGGTTTTTTGAGCAGGAGAAGAGGTTCATACCCTGTTTATAATGGAGTGCCAGGGTCCTTCTAAAATTAGCTCCAAATCTATACTTCTAACGTCTACGTAAACTTTATTCACTCATTAAATCTTTACCGCTTTGTGTCTAGAATTGTCTGTTATCTTTCCTCAATAGTCACAACAACTTCACTTCTTACCCTTTCTTACGCTAATACAACTCCACATAATAACCTTATAACTTGAGTGGCTCTTGGGTCTTGTATTGGGTGCACATTAGAAAATAAATTAAAATAAATAATAGCCTCATATTGTATTAGACTGCCAAATACACCCAACATAGTCTGACATCATTTCAAGCTTTCTCAGTTTTAAATTTCGCTATAATTACCGACAAAAACGCAACACTGTTCAGCACCACAGGAATCCGTCTGAAAAAAAATATATATAAAAGATTTATGAAGAGAGGTCAAAGTTTATCGGAAAATTATTCATTAATTCTGATTATGCCCTACTTTCTTTGATAGCGGAATATTTAATCCACCAGATTATTGGATGAAGGAAAAAAAGTAATAAAACAAAGTAAAGCTAGTGATGAATAATATTGATAATGAAAATCTCTTTGGATTTTGTCAGTACAACCGAGACGAGTACCATGTGACCTCAGCAGCGCACAGCCTTCATATGCCTTTACCCAAGCCGGCGCCCTGGAAAGGTCACGCTAGACACACCAACAAAGGACTGAACTTTGAACCAGTATTTAAAAAATTGATGAACTGATGGCTACAAAATGGTTTATTTACCCAGAGTGTCGTGATTAATATATTAATAACTAGCAGCATGGCCCGGCGTTGTCCGTGCTTGATTCAAAAATCGTACAACTCATACAGCAATCGCTATCACTTGACTTAAAATATTTTTGCCCTTCCTTGCCTTTAAAGGAGTGCCCTTTGCCGTACTGATGTTGCTACATGCCTTACGTCTTGCCTATCTCACACTGCGAATTTTTTCTAAGCTCTATACTAAACATTAAATCTGTTACGAAAAAAGAACTAAACAAAATGAACACAAAACGATCAGCTTTAAAAATGGACTCCTAACTGGAAAAACCGAATGAAAAAAGAATGTTAAAAAGAAATACTTTTTCACGTCCAATCCAGTTCTGCGGAATCAGAATCAACGTTGAGTTTGCGCAAGCGAATGAGGCAATTGGAGTAAAGTGCCATGAAGATTTAAATTTTTCACACTAGTGACGAATGCAGCTATCGATTTGTTTTTGCATGCTAGTTAACATTTGTGTCAGTAAGCTGTTGGCTCTCACGTTGGCCAATAGAATCTTCCTGCCTATTCGTGCCAGCCAGCTTTAGGCTCTCACTCTGACCAGTACAAAACACCGCAAACTACATGAAAACTGCCGTAGAAGCATGAAAAAATCGATTATTTCCACTATCAATGGGAGTTAGGAAATACAAAGTCGGTCTTGGCCTGCCCGCTAACTTGGAGCATGTGCAAGTAAATTTTGATGCAAATCCGTCGAAAATTGCTGCCGTGCATTCGTTACACACGCATACACCCTGCCTTTTATAGATAGAGATATTAATATAGAGAAAAACTAATAATAATGATAAACCTTTCTTCAACCATAATTGTTAGAACTAGTGATAAAATAATAGCAAAAATGAAGGTTTTATTTAACTCCATGCCTTGAGAGACTATTTGGCTTAAACTCACACCTGACCTCAAGTGGAACGTATACAAACGATCCATTGCTAAATATCTATAACGCAAAATTGTAAATTTCAAAACTCAAAAGCACAGTTAAATGAGAGCAACTATCTGGACAAGATGATCTCCAAGTCAGCAATTTTTTTTTTTCAATATGATGCGAACAAAAATTACTAATAGCCATTACAATTACTACTCCAGTCAGAAGACGAGCAACACTCGCTTCCTCTCCACTGATTTTCTTTTCTCTTAGGCGCAATCACGCTTGAATTCTCCAACGGCAGACAGATAATTTTTTTTCACCAAACGAAAATTACGACTATCGTCTCCCAATTTTGAAGCACGCAAAACTCAACTCATTTCCTTCAAGAATGCCGCCCAGATTTCCCTAACAAACCGCGAGAAAATGCCATTGAAATACAGATTATGACAACTTCTCTCCCCACTACACAACAAAATTACAGTCCCTTCCAGGCTTAAGAGAAAAGAATGCGAACAAAACTGACTAAGGAATCCTCAAGTATGATTTAAAATTACACGGAGATAGCTATATCTCTGAGAAAAATGGATAATAATGCCTGATGGATAATATTGCCTGATATCTAAAAGTTTTCCCTAAAACAACCATTGGACATTTAGTGTCTATTTCACCAGCATCAGCTCAACAACTTTACGAATCAAAGTAATTTTCTGTTATTTTTTTGTGTGTGTCACCCAGATGATCCATGCGCAGTAGAAGAAAACAAAAACTCAACTCAACGTGGATGGTTGCAAAAAAAAACAACCACAAAATTTTAACACTAACCGTTGTTCTCCTTCTCTATCTTGTATTTTTAACGTGAAAAAAGCATTACTAACATATTTCCCAGATCATGCTACATACTGACTAACTAGAAAAGTATACAGGACCCTGATAACACAGTACTTCAGAAAAGTACATTTTAGCCGACATTTTAAATCACACACATCTCAACACCATCGACACTTTTTTTTCTTTTCAGCTGACGATGGAAAGCAGAAACATATGCGAATTTTATGGACAGTTGGGCAGAATCATCTTCCCATCTGGAGTTGAGTTTGTGGGTTATGTCACTTGACTTTACCAAAAACCCGGGGTTAGGGAGCTCCCCTTAAGCCTATAAGAAGGCACGAATTCCTCTCCCTAGCCTATTTTACAGTTTATCAGCTTGGGATAAAGTGCACGCCACTGGAACACGTTCATTTTCAGCGTTTACTCTCTTGACTTTTGAACACAAACAAGTACATTGTTATTATAGCTAATTTCATGATTTTGTTTCTTCTTTCACCACATGTAATCCATTGTGAATACAATATTGTCGTTTATTTTATATTTATTGTTTTGTATTACTCTTTAATATATTTATATATATATATATATTTATTTATATTGAGTCTGCCAATATTGTTTGCGTATATATTTTCCTGGGGCCCGTAAATATTTACTCTACACCGTGTTGATTCTTGCAACATAATGGGGACATAATTATTTAACCGATCAATACTAGCTTTCTCGTAAAAAACATTGTGACGAATGGTACAAGTGATCGGAGAAATGTATCTCTATTAAAATTAACTTCTGTGGAACATATTATAAAGAAATTGGTTGAATTTGCATGTCACAGGAAGAGCTAGAAAAGGTGTACGAAGACGCAAGAAGCAGGCAGTCAAACACACAAAAAACACACGCTGGTATTTATTTGGATGTGATGAAATAGATTTAAGGAAATGTTCTTAGGAAAGGACACTGACACTGGTCAAACAAACGAGTTTCCCATCATGATAATACACTTGCGCTTGACGCGTTAGGAGTTCATAAGTTAGACTCAGCGTTTTGGCCCTAAGCAGCTTAGGACATCAAAAAAGAGGTCACAAATGTTATAGAATGCCAATGACCCATATTAGCATGTGAAGCACTAATATAAGTTAAACATACTTATTATAAAACCCATGTTGTGTGTGTGTGTGTGTGTGTGTGTGTGTGTGTGTGTGTGTGTTGGATGGGATTTCCTACATTTTTCAACCGATTTCAACAAAACTTCACAGGACTATGTAAAATTACCTTGCGGTGGTTCTGACAGCGCCAAAAATTGAAAAAACGCAATTGTTTTTGCATGAAATCAATTTGAAAACACGATTAAGAGCATCTCAAGAATGAAAGGGGGACAACTCATATCGAGTCATACTTATTATAAAACCCAGGTTGTGTGTGTGTTAGTTTATATATGGGATCGGATTTCCTACATTTTTCAACCGATTTTAACAAAACTTCACTTTTTTTTGGCAGGTAGTGTTTGCACACTTTTTTTCTTTATTTTTACATTCAGAATGCTTTAAAAATTCCATTTACAAGACAATTGTTTATAAAATTCTATTTAATCGGTAGACTCATAACGAATGAAAACAATGTTTTTGTTTGAGTGTGGGTTTGACCAATTCGTAAAAAAAAAACTAATTAAGACATGCGTGTCCGTCAACCTTAAACAAGAATGTTTGTCAATTTTATTTTTCAGTCTTTATGATGGTCGATACTTGATCTATCTCTTACTGTTATATCCCCGGGCAAACCCGGGTTCTACTGCTAGTCATGTATTAAGCGAAGGGAAGGGAAAAATCTAAATAAAAAAAAAAAACACTGTCACCCTTTAGACACGCTGCCCCCCATCCTCCATAAGAATTAAGTTACATATTTGCTTTCGCTTGCATTCCCGTTCATTTCCATTGCTTAACCTCCTTCTCCACTTCCCTTTCTATTACACCCCATGTCATGTCTTTCAAATATCATACGCCTGTTTAATGATAATTATGTAGCGTTCTTTGTGTGTTTTTTTTTTTAATAAAGCGTTACAGTGGCCATTTTAAAAATATCGCCCAAAGAGACCGTCAGGTCGAAACCGTGGTCGCGTACTTTAATTGACCTCCTGAGTTTTAAACTTAAAAACACTAAATGTATATATATATATATATATATATATATATATATATATATATATATATATTGGGAAAAGTATGGATTTATTACTTCTCACCATAGCTATGGGTAAATAGAAGGACAGACTGGTTTCTATAACCTTGGGTGGCAGCGTGTCTAGGAGAAAGACAACTATGAATTGAAAGCATGCGGAGGTGTGTTTGTTGACATTGTATTCGGCTCTACCAAAAATTGTAGTTGGTTCTGTTCAAGCATACTCCACTATAATCAAATACGTAGAGATTCTGGCTATTGGTTCTAAGGAGTAAGATGCTTGACCCTCATACGTCAAAAAAGTTTGAAGACTGCAGTATATATATATATATATATATATATATATATCAAAGAATGATAAAACTGAACTAATTCTGTGTAACGCTTTTCTTTCTCCAGAAGGTTTTCATTGAATTAATGTTTTTTCTTGATGGAATTATATATGTGTCGGGGAAGTGTTATAATGCTTCACCAGCAAGAAACTATGCGGTTGGAAATGCGTCATTTTTTTCGGATGTTTCTGGGCATGTAGTCCAGCAAATTTGATTCAGTTCTGTAATGCCTTCCCTTTTGTTTGCATCACTTTGTAATTAAGTATCTCACATTGTGATAATAGAAGACATAACAAGAAAATGTAAAAGGTGAAATGTAAAAATCTGGACGCAAATTTGCCCTGGATGATCTAGCGATAAAAACAAATCCTATAAACATCCGCCCTAATTAAAACGACATTTTTATAAATTTACTCTCTTATTTAAAGCGCCATTTTTATAAATTTACTCTTTTATTTAAAGTGCCATTTTTGTAAATTTGCTCTTTTAATTGAAGCAACATTTTTATAAATTGAAAATATGGTCAAGCTCATTACAATGAGCGACTAATGCCTTTAAAAATATAATTTGTGATCATATCAGTAAGTCAACACACGCTTAGGCATCAGTCAGATCACGCTACATAACTGACGAGGTAGATTTTTTTCCCCGCAGTAGGTTAGCATTTCTTTCTGCAGTAGACAAGTTGCCAGCCAAATCTATAGAATTCACTACCCAATAGAAGTGGATTCGTAACTTTACCAATGGAATTAGCACGTAAGTGAATGTGAGGGATTCGAGTGGAATTCGAACACGGCTCTCCGATTCCACAATCCGTGACGCTATCCACTACTCGACTGTGACTCCCTTCATACAATTATTTAAATTCCTCAAGGTTACTCCTGTGTATTCCTTGCGGAGATTATTACAGGTGATAGAGTAAATTCCTCTTTCAAGCTTTAGATTATTATCATTTTGTTTGTGTTAATCATATTATTTCACACACACACACACACACACATATATACATATGCAATAATTCTCTCTCTCTATATATACAATACATTTATATATATATAGACATATATATGTGTGTGTGTGTGTGTCAGCAGAATTTGTTTGAATGACAAACTTATTATTTCTACATTTTATACGAAGTGCTCGATTGAGCATGTGTGTTTGTGTGTATGTGTATGAAAGAGAGAGAGAGGGGGGGAGAAAGAGGGAAAGAAAAACTGTTTGTTTTATTCAAGTTTGTGTGTTTTTGTTTATTTTTTTTTCACGTGCTCTTTGTGAATTTGTAGATAAAATGGTTCTAATTGGTTAACTGCTGAAAAACAAAAATGTATATTCCAACGACTGACTTACTAAATAGTGAAATTACAAGGAAATGTGATCCCAGTTGCACCTGCAGTCGGCTTTCCTCACGCGTCCCTTCCAAGCAATGTAAATCTCGCTTTCTCACTGAAGCGAGCGCAACTATTTCGAAACACGACGAACACTCGTAATCGCAACTACGTCGTGCCGATGAATCTCGATTTTCCTCTTTGCTGCTACTACGATTACTGGTGTCCCTATTGTCTGTGCCTGTGTCGCTTTGTATGTATGTGTCTGTGTGTAATGCCTATGTTTCACTCTTCTAGTCTTTATTCCAGCGTTTTATTGCTGTTAAAATATCAATAAACAAAGAAACATCGATAGCAGACCACAGCTGATCAAAGTACGCATTCTGACCAGTTTATCATATAATTAGTAGTAGACATCTGTTTATCAACCGAGATAAAAGCAATGTAATGTTTGTTTAAGATTCAGCCCTTTGGCGGCGAGACTGAAATAAACTCTCAAAGGCGCATGCCTGGACGACGGTACATTGTGGCCGTACACTGACCACATTATTTGGCGCCGATCTCGTCCCTACCGACAAGATCCAAAAGAATACAGGGCACTGCATCTGGCATATAAATATTGACTTTATATATATATATAAGTTATTTCAAAATTCGCTTGAAGATGAAACAGATCAAATGCTTCTAATTTAATTATATAATTAGATTTGAAATTTTTGGCTTCAGTTTTTGAAACTTGGTTATTACTGTGTAGCGAAGAAAACAGATTTTGAATCAGTTAAATTATAACATTTATGCTCTGTAAATTTACACTGAGCACTGTTTGCTAAAAATAAAAATAAAAAAGATGAATAAGAACACCGGATTATATATCTTACTGTTCATTATTTCTCTCTCTCTCTCTCTCTCTCTCTTTCTATATATATATATATATATATATATGCACACACACACACACACACACACACACACATATACATATACACATATATATATAGATATGTATATATATATATATATATATATGGAATTTAAAAATCAGGATGTCAATTGAATCAATCCGCTATCTTGGTGTGAATCTTACGGTATCCTCAGGCGATTTAGCAATTTCAAAATTTCTGAATCGAAAGAATATTTTAAATGAGAAATCCGAAGTTCTTCCTCTTCTTCTACTTCACGTCCTCCTCCTCTTCCTCTTCCTCCTCCTCCTCCTCTACCTCTCCCTCCATTTCTATTGCACTCGACTTCGTGCGTTAGTTTATTTTTGAAAATAATAATATGAATTTTTTTAAATATAGAACTTTAACAAGCCATTTGATAAAAATCGCCTGAGGATGACGTAAGGCTGAAACCAAGGTAGCGGAATCAACTGACCTCCTGATTTTAAAGTTAAAAAAGCTCGACATGTTTTTTTTTCATATTTATTTTATTTTTTCACTCGTGTATTCCTGGTCTGATTCAACTGTGACCAGTAAACTTTTATACACACACACACACACACACACACACACACACACACACATATATATATATATATATATATATATATATATATATATATATGCTTTGTTGTGACCAAGTAAATGGTTAAAGAAATAACAAAACAAGTGTTGCAGATATATCATATATTAAACAGTAAATACAACAGAAGATATAATACGACTAGTGAGTGTGTGTCGGTTGACCGAGCGTTGAATCTCTTCGACTGTTATCACAAGGCCTTACTAATCTTATAGTAGGTGGATGAATCCAACATAGACTCTTTAAAGGGAAGACAACACAACATATATATATATATATATATATATATATATATATATATATATATATATATATATATATATATAGTAGCTGCATGACCCGGCGTTGCCTGTGCTTGATTCAAAAAATCGTACGACTCATACAGCAATTGCTATCACTTGCCTTAAAATATTTTTGCCCTTCCTTGCCTTTTTTAAAGGAGTGCCCTTTGCCGTGCTGATGTTGCTACATGCCTTACGTCTTGCCTATCTCACACTGCGAATTTTTTCTAAGCTCTATACTAAACATTAAATCTGTTAAGAAAAAAGAACTAAACAAAATGAACACAAAACGATCAGCTTTAAAAAAGGACTCGTAACTGGAAAACCGAATGAAAAAGAATGTCAACAACAAATACTTTTTCACATCCAACCCAGTTCTGCGGAATCAGAATCAACGTTGAGTTTACGCAAGCGAATGAGCCAATTGGAGTAAAGTGCCATGCAGATTAAAATTTTTCCCACTTGTGACGAATGCAGCTATCGATTTTTTGTTTGCATGCTAGCATGCTAGTTAACATTCGTGTCAGTCAGCTGTTGATTCTCACGCTCGCCAATAGAATCTTCCTGTCTATTCGTGGCAGCCAGCTATAGGGTCTCACTCTGGCCAGTACAAAATGGCCGCAAACTACATGAAAAGTGCCGTAGAAGCATGAAAAAATCGATTATTTTCACTATCGATGGGGGTTGAAAAATGCAATGTCGGTCTTGGCTTTCCCGTTAACTTGGAGCATGTGCAAGTAAATTTTGGTGCAAACCCGTCGAAAATTGCGGCCGTGTATTCGTTACACAGACACACACATCCTGCCTTTTATATATATATATATATATATATATATATATATATATATATATATATATATATATAGATAGATAGATATATGTGTGTGTATTTAGGCAGCAATCCTTCTTTCATCTACATTTCATTGAAAACAACAGGCAAGGTGCTTTTATTTAGTTTTTTATACAATTTCTCATGTGAGCTAACAATTTTTTTTCTTTTCGGATGATAAATTATATAAAAACTGTCCGAAAGTTCTTTTTATCCGAGCGCTTTCGGCCATACATTTAGCCATTTTCAAGGATTATATTTTTACTGTTAAAATAAGGAATAATGTGTTGTATGTATGTTTTATAAAATATTTTCATTTTTAAAAACACGGTCAAGATATTATGTCCATGTTCCAAGATAATATTATCAAGTGTTGGTTTGTTTGTTTTATTTATGAGGCTTCCATTATTTTTAGACTTTTTTTGTAGATGATGCTATTATATTACTGTCGTCAACAAGTATGTTACGAATAGTTTCCGGTAGGTCTCCATGAATATCTAAATGAGATCTAATTGAGCTATTGTCAGAGAGTGAGTCTGCGTGTCAAACATGTTGTAGTGTAGCCTATATAATTATTTACGAATTTTGATTGATCAGGCCTGCAGTTTCTTAATGGTCATTTAAATTCGTAAATAATATTTACACTATTTAATTTTGTTCTAGGAGGTGAATTATTATTTTTAACTATAAGGTTAGATGTTTAAATTATTTTGTAATAAATAATTAATCTACTTTTTTTTGCTATTGTCAATTGGTGTTATGCATCTGTGATAATGTTCTTAACTCTGCATTCATCATGTTTATAATTTTCGTTCATAAAAAATATTAATATTATTGTTTATGTTTCTATTCCCGCCGTTGCTATTAGCTACATTAGACAGAAAACGCCTAATGTGGAAATCCAACAATTGATTAGGAAATCCGTTATTAATTAGCGTTTGTTTTACATTGAAAAATGCGCGAGATGATGAGTTCTTGTGCGCTCTCATGAGGAAATTTTTAATAACACCTATTTTATAGCTAAGAGGGCATTAACTAGAGAAATTAAAGTGGCAAGAATCTTTACTAGTTGGTTTTTTATAAACAGAAGTTTTCAAAGGATGATTACTAAAACCGGCGAGAACATCTAAGAAAGGAAGTTTCTTTTTTTTTCACTAATTTCATGAGTTAAATTTAGGACGGAATTTTGTTGAAATGTAGCTTTCAGATTTTCTATTTCTTTCTGGTTTTCACGTAAAAGAAATATATCGTCTGCATAACGAACATATATTTCAGGTTTAATAACTTTAATAAAAACATTGTTTTCAACATAAGACATATAATAATTGGAGACGCACGGCCCGAGAGAGTTTCCGATACTTACTCCATCAGTTTGTGTGTAAAAAGTACAATTCTGGCTATAAATAGGACCTCTAATGGTGCAAGCGAGCAATAGTTTTCTTAAAATATTGGGTTGGATTGATGGAGGTGAAATTAAATTTTTATACACCGAATTAATAATAATATCAATAGTTTCCGAGATGGGGACATTAGTAAATAAATTCTCTATGTCAAGTGACGCAAGAATGACGTGGTTTGTTTTTAATTTTGTGCTTTTAAGTATTTGTAGGAATTCATGGGTAGATTTAATGCTATAGTTAGTAAGGATATGGGTATATATATATATATATATATATATATATATATATATATATATATATATATATATATATATATAATGCCTTTCGATACGAGTTTAATTCGTTCCAAGACCAACCATCTAACTCAAAACACCCGTATCTCAAATCAGTTTTCTCCATTGAAATTAATGGGAAATATTTCCGCTCCATTTCGTGCCATTAGAAATCGTCCTCATTTCCTAAAATTTACCTCTATTTCTGTATCTCAAATTTCAGTTAAAAAATGGCCGAAATCCAGCTCATAAAACAAAAAAACACGTATGTGTAAAAGTAAGTGAACCTTTAATATTTGGTGATTACTCCTTTTGAAGTTACAATTTTAACCATTTTTTTTCTATAATTTTAAGAAGTTTCTGACAGTAATGAGTGCCGATATTTCACCATTCTTCAGGGCAAAATTCACTTAACTGCTCGACTTTACGTATTTTCTTGCGGACACTGGCTTCTTTCACTTGAATGACGTCAGTTGGGTTTAGATTATGTATTTGACGTTTCAAGACTTGAAATTTCTTTTCACTAGCATATAACTACTGTGGATTCGCTTTTATGCTTCAGATCATTATGGTAATTTCCAGCTCTGGCTTAAACCTACCTTTTGAATTGTAGACAAAACACTTTCATTCAAAAATTGCTTTGTATTTTGCAGTGTCCATTGTGCCGTCAACGCGTACTATTTTGCCTGTTCCGGCTGCAGCAAGCACTCCCAAATCATAATGCTGTAACCACCATGTTCAAAGGTTGGTATCAAGTTCTTAGCCGTATTAGGAGCTTGCAAGATATACCATCCTCTCTTCTTTTCAAAAACCTCTTGTTTGGTCTCATTCGACCATAAAACTTGTTTTGCCAGAATTTTTCTAGCTTATTAATATGAGCTTTGGTCTAGTTGAAGCGTGCATGCTTGTGCTATTTCTTATGCAGTGCATTTTTCTAGACATTCTGCCATGAATATCGGCACTGTTCGGATTTTGTCGCGCTGAAGATATATGCATTGGAGAACCTCAAAATTCACAGCAGTTATTTTTCAATCTTGATTGTGATACCGTGATGCTGTCATTATAGATTACAACTATGTGATTTTTAAAGCTCCAGGAAGTTCTTTTGATTTTTCACACACACACACACACACACACACACACACACATATATATATATATATATATATATATTTAAATTAGATTTCTGACTGTACACAATGTGTTATATTGTTTGGCTGCAGTATACACATCTTACCAAAAATATGAACACGTGCTCAAAAAAAATTATACACTGGCAACCATGAGTAGTGGTAGCTGAGTGACAAAAGGAAAATTGTTAAATTTTGTTATCTATAAAAAAATGTAATAATTTTGTCATTTTCGTTTTCCACAAGAAAAAAATAAATTGCTCTTACTTTGTCATGATTAGCCCAATATATAATTTGTACGTGTATCATATTCTCCGTTTGACTGATAATTTATAAATGCTAGGAGAAAACCATTTTCCCTGCATGATTTTATTCATCTTTTTTATTCACCAAAATTCGTACGGCATATATCGGTGAAGATGAAATGGTTGAAAAATAAGCTATCCTTTTCTCTAGAATAGTTTTTCTATTTCTTTTATGGATTTAATTTAAAGGAGCTCTAGAGATCGGGTTAACCTGGTTTTACACTGAATTAAGGACACTGCATTATGTGTTTTCCACAATTTTTTGTTACGGCAAAGGCCAGAGATGTTCATACATTGATATGGATAGACTTTCATAGTATCTTCTTTGACATTTTCTAGGGCAGCTTGACATGAAAAAATATCAGATTATCCTTATGAAATCTGTATTGAAAATATTCAGAATCATCCACGAGTAGATGTTTCCTGCTTATCATTATACCACTTTCAACATTGATTATCTTTTGCAGGTTCTTAGATGATTAAACATTTCTTTTTATTCATCAAAACAGCCGTTCAACTTTTTTTTTAATTCATCGTCAGGTTTATTCTTTGTTTTATTCCACCCAGTCCAATTCACCAGAGCCATTTGAGGTAAAAGGTTACATATGGAAAATTCTTCAGAAGTAATCGGCAGCCAATCCTCAATAGAAAACAAGCGGTAAACTTCTCCTACTGTTCAAAAGACCGTGAACGATAGGCTGCCCTGTATACTCCTATTGAATAAAGAGGATAGCAGGAAGAGCCAGGAACTTACTGGAGAGGGAGATACGGTAGAGAGGCAGTTACACCCACAAAAAGATGCGTGCACAGTGTACGTGTCTTTTCTACTCTGTAATCAGAGTAGAAGACTTTCTCCTTGAATCAGAAACAGCGTACCTGTCTGATAACTCGCTCATAAATCAGGACTAAAAGACACACTGAAAGAAGAGATATTTTAAAGGCTCTACAGTTAGTGGCGTCTTCTTCATCTTGTACCTGTGTTACCCGAGGTTTCTTGGAGAATTGACTGTGGCATTAACTATAAGGATTTAGTATTAACTTAGTATAATTCGAAATATCTCTTATCTGATTACCGATGAGAGGAGAATTAATTTATCACCTTCAAGGAAACAAAACTTCAAATTACTTGTAAAAAAGATCACATAGTATAGATTTGTTTCGTGCGTGCAGTCGCTGGATGACGGTCCGGTGATACTTTTTACGCGTGTCACCCCTTTCCGGACGAGGGATATGTTACTTGGTATGTTATCTCCTTTACGCCATTTATGCGAGCGGTCGCTGGGTGAGGGTCAGCGGATACCTATTGCATATATCAATCCTTACCGGGCGAGGAGCTAATTCCTATAGATTTAACCCCTTCACGCCATTAGGTTTCAAACTTTTGACCAGTTGGAAAATGTAAAATTGGAGATGAGTATTTTAAATATCAACATTTTTTTGCTGTATGTGAAACTAGGGGGAAAAACGTAGGCGATCATGGCCCTCCATATCTTCCTGTCCCTTGTAGAGCTTAATAAGTTTTTCGTTATTTCTCCTAGACCCAGTTCTGTAATACACGTGCTCAAACTGATTAAGTATGTCACATATTGCTTTCCTCTGTCGCCTTTTCCCTCTGTCCGGCCTGTGAGTATCAGATTTTCCAAGAACCCCTTGAGAAATCATTACCTGTCCCAGAAATTTCAGCTGCCTCTTCTTGATGTTAACTATAATCTTTACTTCCATTCCCTCAAATTCTTCATCGTTGCTCAGGTGTTCGGCCCATGGTATCGTTAGTATGCTTCTGTAGAGCCACTCTTCTGTTGCGTCGAGTATCTTCTACATCTTCGAGGTGTCTGTCCTGAATTCGCTACCATACATGAGGACAGGTATCACGTAACAGTTCAGTACTTTTTTCTTTATTTCCAACGAAATTTTTCCTGTCACATAATACGCTGCTTAGCTTTTGGAATATGTCTTTGGCCATTGCAATACATCTTCGGATCTAAATGTCACACTTTCCGTCCCCTGTTAGAACGCTTCCCAGATATTTAAATGTCTGTACCTGATTGATTTTAGTGTTACCGACCTGTTATTTGCATTTTAAGCTCATCATTTTGCATTCTGTCTTCTTGTAATTTATGTCTCTTCTTCTCGCTCTAATTCGCTACATTCTCTAGGATGTTTTTTTTTAGTTTCTTTTCCGTGTCTGTCATCAGCGCTGTGTCATTTGCATATCTTATGGTCCTAAGATTTTGGCCACCAATGATGAATACCAGTAAGATTTTCAGTTCTCTCATAACTGCCTCGCTGTATAGGTTGAATAAGTCTGGTGAGAAGGCACACCCTTGCCTTAATACCAATTCTATTTTTGCATATTTGCTGATTTCATTTTTATCTCTATGCAGACGGTTTGCAGCCAGTAGAGATTTTAATAATATTCTAATTCTTTCCCGAATATGTCAAGGTTACTGAGCATCTCTAACAGATATTTTGTCGAACTACTTGGCATAGTCTATAAAACAGAGTTACACGTCCTTCTGAATCATAAATATCGCGTTCTTTGTTCCGGTGTCATTAACGAACCCCTACTATTCTTGTCCTATCTCTGGTCTGATTCTGCTGCGAATTCTATTCATCAGAATTCGAATGATGAGTTTTGTGATGTGGCTCATTAGTTTGATTGTTCGGTGGATTTCACATTCGCTTGTGCCTGGTTTCATAGGCAGTGCTATGAAAAGACTTGCTTATTGAATGTGCAACATTGGATCCATTTTTCTCCGCGTTCTTTGCGGGTCCCTAATCCGAATTTTCCAGCTATATATCCTGTGTCTTCTCCTTGCCTACCTTGGTATTCAGGTTTCTTATGATAAATATAAATTCTTGTGATTGGCACTGAGCTTTGCGTTGTGTAGCATAGCGTAGAATGATTCAATTTCTTCTTCCGTACTTTGTGCTGTCCGTACATACAGCATTATAATAGATGTGTTGAAAGTGTTTCCTTTCAGTTTAACTAAAAGAATTCTTTCAGATAATTGACAGTATTCCAGAATGCATTTCTTCATGTCTTTAACTAGTATCACTCCAACATCTTTTTTTTTTCATTTTTCTCTCCACCTGCATATATAATTCTCTGGTTTTCACTGACAAAATCACCAAATGCCAATTCGAGTAATAATAATTGACTTTTACGGAATAGACCACACCCCGATTTCAGAGTAGACAGTTGTGGTACATTTTACAATAGAGCACGCTAAGAAGTAGATTTTTCACTTCAATAACATGCCAGTAGTGATTAGTATAGCAAAATTACAGAAAATGCAGCTACTTATAAATGAAGAAACATAATAATTCAGATAACCAAATGATATACACTCTCTCTCTCTCTCTCTCTCTCTCTCTATATATATATATATATATATATATATATATATATATATATAATGAGGCTTAAAATAATAGAAACATTATTAATTAAAAAAAGAAAAGTCCTCAAAAATATCAACTAGGAACACGGTCACAATGTACTGACAGTGTTTGGAAAATAAAATATTCCTATCACTGTAGATGCATACATAAAACACTCCATATATTCAGTTAAAAGTAAAATTAAATGCTTCATAGATAATGGCTAAAAGTACAGTGTCCCAAAAAATTAGACATATTTTTAAATGCAATTATCTGGAAAACTACTAAGTCTAGCTCTTTGAAATTGAAGAGTTTAGGTGTAGAACGATATAAGTTTATTACGGGACCGATTTTATAAGTATTCAGGATGTGCACCGCCTGTGACACGGCACACGTCAAGTTGGTAGTTAAGCTCTTGTCAAACACGTTGATGATGTTGATGGTCTGCCAGATCCTTTAGGCCTGCATAAACAACCTTCCTCTTTAAATTTTTGCTACTAAGTTAAAATTTGTTTGGCAGTTGGTAAAGTTTTTTTTCCAAAATTTGCATTGAAGGCAAGCTGTACAATCTTGGGTGACTGTGTGTGGGCAGATTCCAAGAGGCAAAAATGGCTACTCTTTGGGAGTGAACAGCATGACTCAACCTAAAAACAGAACAGAAATAATGTATTAAATATAAAATCTAGATCTGTTTCTAAACATTCTGTGAACATTTCAGTTTATTTCAACAAGAATTGCCGAAATTATTGGCCTGCGAAATGATGTCAAATTTTGGGAGATAAAATGTTCTTGGCTAACATTCCGACAATTTTATATAATTTATGTCCTTAAAAGAAAAAAATACAAGCACAACATATAAAAACTCAACTACCACAACTTGTCAACCGTTTTCAACGAAACTTGCATATCTATCTATCTATCTATCTATCTATCTATCTATCTATCTATCTTAGTCTGTGCATATCTATCTTCTTGCTTTTTATCCCTGACAAGATAGACAAGAGACTATTGCAATGCCCAAATTTTCAAGAAAAAGAGAATTTATATCATTCTGTTTCTATCTATCTATCTATCTTCTTGCTCTGTATCCCTGAGAACTTCACGCTTCAAGAGACAATTGAAATGCCGTAATATTCAAGAGAAAGATAATTTTCTATTTCTATCTATCTATCTCTCTCTCTCTCTCTCTCTCTATATATATATATATATATATATATATATATATATATATATATATATATATATATATATACACCTATATATATATATATATATATATGTGTGTGTGTGTGTGTGTGTGTGTGTGTGTGTGTGTGTGTGTGTGTACAAACTCATTTATACTTAGATTAAAAGCGAAAGTCAACAATTACGGAAAGCTCCGCTGGATATGTGAGAGAAAACCCAACACCAAATAAAAATAAGGAAAAGTAAAATTTCAAATGAATTATATGAAAACTTTGCATAGCTTATATTTAAAACTGGCGAATTTAGAGCGATAATTGTTTTACTTTAATTTGACATGTTTGTGTCGACGATGCCAATTCGAATGTTAATAATCAACATTTTTGATAATGTCGGGTATGGAAATTCGCATTTACAAAAAATCGACACATTTATACACCCACAAAATGAATTCAAAATCGTTTTTAAAGTACTGGGGGTCGTTGAATTGTATTGAAGTTTTTCATTTATGATTTAGTAAATATAGTTTTAATCTAATAACAATATCACTTTGCAACTGTAAATTAATACAGATTTTTAAAAGACTGAAAATTTTATAAATTAAAATTTTAAAAAAAATTAAACAGCTGTATAAATTAATTATTCATTGAAACAAACAGATAATGATGTCTATAATATATATTATTCATAAAAGTAATTTGACGCGTTTCTACTTAAATTCTTAGCTTTATTGCATTATTTTATTTTAGCATTCATAACAGATTTTTCCCAATTTGGGGTCTAATTTGATCAAAACATTTAACGATTTAAAATTTAAAACTTGTCCTGAAAACAAACATAAACAGTAAGCGATATAAGAACAATTAATCACAATTTCATAAAATTTATTGGCGGGGGGTAGGGCTATCAGATGTAAAAGAAAGGAATTACAATAATTTTCTAAACAAGAAAAATTTCAAAAAGAATTTCATTGATTTCTGAAAATTTCATTAAAATTCGACAGTTATCTTATTTTTTTTTTAAGAGTTTAATCACTTGTCTTGTGTTTAGGATCGGATTTCCAATTCCTACTAAAGTCCTCTCACACTCTACCCCCCCGCCCAACAAGCTCTCTCATCACATTGATGTCCAATGATTAAGGATAAAGAAGAGAAATATCTTTGCAACTCAAAATATTCCACATATGTCGTTGCGATTTGATTACAGTTGCGCAGAACGAAACATCTTTTGTGCTAAATGCGCACATATATGTCGCTATCATTTATCAAACAAAAATTTAAATTCCAAAAAGTTTATATTTTATATATCGGTATATCATGAAATGCCTAATCTCTGTCTATATCACAGTCTGTGTATGAATCTTCGTCTCTCTCTGTAGGCGTCCATCTTTCTTCATTGTCTCACGATAAACGCTAAGAAAACGTGATTGTAATTGGACGAAAATCAGAGTCGACCGCTTGGACAGCAATTACTGAAGATTTATTACAATTGTTATTCACGGACCTGTAAGTTACTGTAGATATTTTTCAGTCTTTTTAACTGATTCAGGTGGAGATGATCTTGTATTCTGTAAAGAACGCGAACGCATTAACCTTCCGAATTCATTGAGAATAAAAGGAAAGAATAAAAACAAATCGTTTTACGATGTAAAATCAAAGACAAAAAGAGATATTTACTTAAAATAGCTTAGTTCAAATTCAGGCCAAATAAATGTAAAGGCAAGAAGATTGAGTTTCGCCAATCAGCAAAGGCTCTTGTCCTAGAAATAATGTTCAGAAGAATATTTTTGATGACTATTCACATATTTAAATCGGGAAAAATATATAAAAAACTTGAGATATCTCACTATATGAAAACCGTAACTTTTAATTTTATTATTATCTGTCATATCAAATTCTATTTAAAAACGGTCGATATTAGCGTATCTATTATTGATTATAACACTGAATACCGAAGAAGAAAAATTCTGTCATATTCTGAATGTTATTTTTAAATAAATGTAAAGATAGAACATCAATCACAAAAATCAAATCTTAATGCATTTTAGAGAAGATAAGGAGAATTATCTAAACTCTCAAAAACTGATTCATAACATTTAACGATCAATTAAAGGAGTTGAGATCGATACTATTTAAGAATTATCGAGTGATATACACGGTAGATAATCGACAAATTGAAAATATTGAATCTATATCTATAACTCTACCATACATTCATGTTTAGAGTATAACTAAAACATATAGTCCGGTGCCTCTGCCATTTATCTTGAGCTTCTTGATGATATTAAAAGAAGTTTTGATTCAGTCACTTTCGCACCGCCGTAAATTTGCCTCTCTGTGTCTTTTCTATAAGTACTTTCATGGTGATTGCTCGGTTGAGCTCTTCGCTCTGGTACCTAGACTTTATGAATTCAAGCGAAGTACTAGGCTGGCGGTGAGCTCTCATCTATTTAGAGTTGAGCTGGCTAGATGTAGCCGTAAGTTCTATGCTATTAGTTTCTTTTCTCGCACTTCTCGCCTGTGGAACTCTATTCCGGCTCAATGCTTCCCAGCCAACTTTGATCTTCAAAAATTTAAATGAAATGTCAATCTTTATCTACTGTCCTTCTGATTACTCTTTCCTCTTCCTGCTTATTATTAATGTTTTTATTCTTAGTTCTTCCACACGCTGAAACCCTTTGAGTCTTATTACCTTTACAGCCTTGAATGCGGTAACATCGATTAAAAAATGAAATAGAATAAATAGATGAGAATCAATTCCATATGCATAGTTATGCTTTTAGTTATTCAGCTTAATTTATTTATGCACAAATACGGGTTACTTAGAAAGAATAGAACTCAATATTAATAGACAACAACGCTCAGAAATGGTTCGATTACCAGTGACGGTACACTGAGGCATTTCTATGCAATTTCTACACATTCTTTGCACAGTATTTCTTTAAGAGATTCGTCATATAAACACCATAAAAATGTTCCGTTTTTGAAACATTATCAAGCGCTGAGGCTTTATAAATATCTACTAAGTAAGAGAATATGAATCAAGCAAAATGATCCATCAAGCATGTGATGGTTGGTATATTATGTCATTGAAAGAATTACTTAACGATGGCAATTGAACCATCAATTAATTGCTGTAGTTCCTGGTTCATCATAACCCGGCGTGGTAGCACCTGCTTGAGTCCCAACTCTAGGTAAATAGTAAGACTACAAATAAAAACAAATCACTATGGCAATATAAAAATACATCTTTATAGTGAAATGACCAACAATACCTATTTCTAGTAAAATGACAAAAATACATTTTAAAACAAAATGGCCAGCAGTACAATTTTATAGAATTACCCACAATACATTTTATAGCAAAATGACCACATTTTATCTGTAGTTGAAGGCATACAATTATGTTTAAAATATATTTACTTGAATTGTATTATTTAGATTTTCGCATTAAATAACCTACAGAAATTGATATGCGGCTAAACGAAATCAATTAAACAAAAACAAACATGAAATAACACTTCCGTAACATTTATCCATATAATACTCCACAATTTCTTTAATCAAACTGTATTCCAGAATGCATCTTGAACAAAACTACAACACTTATCACCTACTTTAGTAACTTTGTCCCCACAAACATGTATATGCCCAAAAGATGAGCATCATCTACCATGTATTTAATTGTGACAGAAAAATACTTTATTACTTCAAATTGAAAAAAAAAATCGGCATTAAATAACCCCAAAGCTGTTGATATACCGTTAAACAAATAAATCAATGAATTAAATATGAGAAATTGATGGAAAACTAAAAGATTGATTTGAACAATTAAAACATTTAATTAACATAGCAGGTGGCACCACTCGATTAATTTGAATTTAATTAATTAAATCGGCAATAAGATGAACCACATGTTTTCACCAGATATTTGGTGGGGGGGCGGTTACATTTATTATAGTCACTAGAAAATTTTCTCAATCATAAATATTACAATTTTTTGAAGACTGTAAGAGACTCCACTTTTGAATTCTCTCACACAAGAATAAAAAAAAAACCTAAAAGCTTATGATTATAATGTTGATTAAAGATAACTGAAGATAGCAAATCAAATATGGAAATACGTTTCAAAGTTACTATAATATCTTTTATCAGATAAAATTTGAAGGCGACATAACATATTTATACAGCCCTCAAACTGACAGAATAAGTACGGAAGATTAATATCACAACAACAAACGCTAAAATCAAAGCAAGTTAAATCGCCATGTAGAGTTAAAAATGGCGCGAGGCATACGGAAGAGACGTGAGACGTGAGACTCTAAATCAAGAATTAAAGAGATAAATTATAAAATGTACACACTTACATAGTATAAGAAAATACTGTCTTGGCATTTATCGAAATAAAAAAAAATTGTTAACATAATAGCATTATTTTTAAAAATTCTAAACCTAAAAATGATTCTTATGATATTACAAGTAGCGATTTCAGTTGTAATCTGTCAGTATCGGTTTTATAGACCAGGCACCATGTATTTACTCGTCTCCCCACGGTGACGTGATGTGACAAAAGTTCGGTTTCATGTGGGGCCCCTGAGTGCGTACAATCAGATAGGGGACAATAATTGCCCAGTTTCGGTAAATGTCGGTTGTACTGGCATCGATATGACTACCGACCCTCGTCTCTTTAGTAAAGTGGGAGGAGCTACTGTCGCGGACAGCTGTTTTCCGGTAACGGGCAACTCTTCCCCGGAACGGGGCCCCTATCTCTATTTTTTCTATTGCGCCATTGACTATAATGCCTTAGACATCCAGCAACTGAAATGTGATTTTTGTGGTAAGATATCCGCTCCCAGAAGCGGTTTCATGCGACATTTTAAATTACATGATAACGTAACACCCGCTGTGTCACCTTAAGTGCCCTGTTTGTGCCAGAATATGTAGGTCCCTTGTTGGGCTAAAGACCCGCATTCGTTCGTCACATCAGTAGATATTCTCCAAAAAGATATTTAGTAATGGCCATACTCGGATACGAGTTGGCAAACACCATTTACGTATGAGAGAAAGACAGACCATATATTTTCATACACTGGACGTCAGAGCAAACGGTCAAATATATCAATAATTAAATATTATAACAATGAAATATATTTAAATGATAAATAAATAATTTCGGGCACTATTTACATTATTCGGACTATTGTCCTCATCTTTGTCGCCATGTTTATTACAATGTTTCGACCGTTTTACGCTCCGGTCTTGTCCAGGTGGTTGGAATGTCGAAGTGAACCATTTATTTCGCTTACTGTAGTAAGCTGTTCTAGTTCCACGTGCCATGGATGTCAGTTATCAGTTATCTCCTGTTAATTCACCTCTCCAAGTTCTCCACTGCCATAACCGGGTATTGAACTCACACTTTTTGGGTCTTGTCACTGGATCTAACCAATGTCTGTAAATTGTGTAAACTGCAAAAACATAATACCTCAGAAATATAGACAAATAATTTCGGGGGTGTATGATGAAATTTGTTTGACAGTTTTGAAAAAAATATTGCATCATCCGTGATTGCATTAGATTTTCATCAGCCCAGACACTATTGTCTCGACTGGCGATTACTCGTCGTAATAATAAAATATGAACATATAATAATTCGTTATAATAAACATATTTGTAATAAGATAAGCTCACTAGATGATATTTTAAACGGCAATCGACGTGTAATCAATAAAAGTAACGAATAAACAAACAGTTACTATAATAAAATGAACAAAAAAATGTCTATTTTAATAAATAGGAAATAAAAAAATATAATAATAATAAAACAATTAATGGATAGATAAATAATTAAATAAATACCACTTCCGATATTTTTCTTTACAAATGACCCGACTGTTAACTATAACCATATATACAAAATTCTATAAACTATACGTCTTATAGCTTCAACCCTGACATTCACACTTGATTTTTTAACTGTGATCTCGCAGATTTCAAACTGAATGAAGAATCTGTAGAAACCTTAGAAATGTAACTTTCTGTTCTAAAACTATATAACTGTCAAAGAATCCGGAATTTATATATTCCTCATGTCTTTTTCATATTCCAATTTGAAATCCTATTAGAAAATTAGAAATTTAAGGTTTTCCAGGTTTTCATGACAAAACACTCTCAGTTATATGGCGAATTGTTTTCTTGATTAGAGAGAAAAACGTTTAAATATTAAGATTTATTAATTCAGTATTTCTTTAATGTTAATTGCAACAAACTCACACCTTCAACCTACGGTGAGCGGTAAAAATTACGGATTGGAAATACATTCTTGGTTTGACTCAAAGCCACATTCAGCTTTGTTTCGAGAAGTCAATTTGACAATATCATCATTTATGTTTGAACTAAAAGCATTTATAGCAGATGTGGTCAGACTGTGGTTCACCTGTCACATGCGGCTCTTTGATCTTTAATATATGCCTTGTAGAAATATATTAGCTGAGCTCCTTTTTATGTCAAGCTTTATATTTATTTACTGGGTATGAATTGAGAACCTGTGGGATTAAAATGTAAAGTCTATTGCTAATCGTAACAAAAGTATATAATAATTTAAATCCTAATTTTAATGCTAGATCTGTATGAGGTCTTGATTAGCGAATGAATGTTGGGAAGCAGAGGAATTAAATAAATTTGAGGTCAGCAAGAGTTAGAATAGAATATCAAAAGACTGAGGTCATAGGTAAGTGCATTAGGGGACCACAGTCATGTTATGTACATATATAATTTTATGCTACTAAAATTCAAGTTTAAACATTTGTTTTAGAATTTCCCTTATTCATTACCATATTAAATAAGCTCAATACAGTTAAAACGGTCACCAACCATGATTTGGAAAGCATTAGGTCTATATATATATATATATATATATATATATATATATATATATGTGTGTGTGCACTTTCTGATTACTGAAACCAATACCAATTAACTGTTTAAAAAACTGCATATATAAATATATGACTGAATATTATTTCATAGATGCATTTCTTAATATTTGTATAAAAATTTTGAAACGAAATGTGTATATAACAAAACGTACACCGTTGTGCAAATTAATTGAAACAATCGCGCTTTAGTTTCCTTTCTTTCAGCATACGGTCAGTTTTAGACCCACTGGATCTTATTGGCACACATAGAGGGTGAGGCTAAAATAACGCTATTTCTTTCATTTATTTATTTTTATTGAACAAAAATAAATCACACTAGATTAAGTGTATAAGTATTGTCATATTAAAAGGATTTGATCTGTTATGATGAACAAACTATTTAATATATTCAAAATATTCAAATCCATGATCAATACAATGCTATCAGCAACACTTTTACTAAGTATTCCACACATTTCAGCATTAATTTTAGGAAGATTTATCAGAAATTGCTCGTTTAAATTCCAGAATTGTTTTCGATTTGAGTCTGTAAACACGACCTTTCATTCGACCCTACAAGAAAAAGTCTGGCAGTGTTAAGTCTGATAATTGAGCTGGACACTCAATTGCTCAACGTCGCCCCATCAACCTCAGTTCGAAATTAAGATTTAACCATTTCAGAACGCGTAAGACATAGTAAATCGTAAAGCATCTTAAACTACTGTAACTTATTTGTGTTGAATAAAATTTAATAAATGAAAATCTATCTACAGGGTGCGGCAAAAGTAATGTCTACTATTCTGTATATAGATATATAGGCAGAACTCGAGGGCGAGAGAAATATATACGTTTGATAAGTAAAATGTGGCATAGCTTTGCGAAAAGTATCTTCAGCTTCTATTCTAAGCAACAATTTCGTAGATCAATTGATAACCACTCACAACTTTCTCTAAAAGGGAACTAATCGCGGGGTGGGGAGATGTGGAATAAATATTAGATTCTCTTCAACGAATACCTATTTTTAATTTCAATTAGGCAACGGTAAGAATCAGAGATAACTGATGTTCATAATAATTTCATTCGTTAGTTTTATTATCATGGACTTATTTCGAAAAAAATCCCTAACCCAGAAAGTGATTCACTATTCTGATTATAAATTAAGGGTTCCTAGTATGGGAAAAGGCGTAATTAAAAATGAAATTTCTCGTGCGTCTTATAAGAGGCAAAAACATGGTACAAATGATGTAGGGAAAGCTGACACAGATCTTCAATGTAAGCAAGTCAGATTTACCGTCGGAATTCTCTTTCTAAGGTGAAGTAGACGCCTTGCAGTCGCTTCCCTGATCAGCTTATGAGAAGGAAACTCCAACAGACACTTTACAAATTCGCTTCAATATTAAGATCATCCGATTTAGCTGGGATATGTGTCGCTAATCCCTGATTGCAAGTGTGGGATTTGCATTGTACGCATTATAACCCAGCTTAAAAATTAAGGGAAGCTTGTGTGTAATCCACATTCATCTGAGGACCAACGGAAAGGCGTCTAAATCATGGAAATACCTAAAACAATCTTCGTTCGGAAAGTCTGAGAATTATTGATTGTAAATAGAAAATACAAGGGAATAAATTATCATAAAATAGCGATACTAGAACGAGAAGCAATAAACAATATATATTAGGGTTGGCCAAACTTGCTTAATGTAAGAACCACCGACGATAAACTTCAGATGTTTAAGTGCTGCGTGACAAAGACAACATTTACACATACACCATGGTTTAAATTAAATGAAACAAAACGAATAATTACGATATTATTTTTTTCGTATTTTTACAGTGAAACTTGCCCTAGTGCACATGCTAGTACGTCGGATGTCCATTCCATGAAGTTTTCCCTGCAGATTGGTCATAGATTCTCGACTGGATTTAAATCAGGAGAGTTTCCGGGACAGATTATAGTACTTTGATTTGCTCACTGGTAAGGCTTGCCATTATGTTTGTGCAGCGTTACAATTTTCGTACGCTCCTTGTAGTAACGCCCATCGCAGACATTGGCCATAAGACAACTATTCTACAGTCGAGACAATAGTGTCAAGGCGTGATGAAAATCTGATGCAATCACAGATGACGCAATATTTTTCAAGGCCAAAGAAATTTCATCTTACAGCCGAAAATAGATTCATATTACTAAACGCCACTGCAAATGACCTAATATGAGGAAAAAAAAGATCGACTATAATAATAATCATAATAATAATAGGTGTAATGATCCTTATGAGGTACACAAGCAAATAGAAGAAGATAATGAGAATTATGAATGAGAAATAGAGATGGTAAAAATTCCGATATAAATAGGACAAGGTAAAGGAAATATCTTTCGAGGAAAGGCCGACAATTCCAAAAGTAAAAAAGTAGTAACATATAGCTTCAAAATTATTAAATGGAAGTTGAATAAAACTAAAAGATTGGACGCCAAGACCAGAAAGGTGTTTACCCAAATCAGGATATATGACTCGTAATCCGATGATGATAGGTTGTACGTACTATGAGCATTTTGAGGTCTAATCCGACTATATTGACTCTAAAAACTATAACAATCGGATTGGAAGCCTACCTCACAAAAATCAATGACCCTATCCTGCAAATAATAAAACACCAAATCAACTCCCTCAAAAATGAAGCGGTGTTCTTCAAGCAACAGCTTAATATGCCTGAAATCCTACCAGCAAAAACGAAGCGAATATTATTTATGCCAAACGATTAAAAAGCAGAAAGCAAAACAACTTGGCCAAATGAAATTGCAAAAGAAAGCTGGGAGGACAATGCATTGAATGGCAATTACATAAAAAGAACAAAAGAAGTAGATGTGAATCAACAGAAAACACATCAGTTGCTGAGGAACACCGGACTGAAAGCGGAGAGAGAAGCCCTAATTCTTGCACCTCAAGACCAAAGCCTCGCAGCTAGATCCTATCACTGTCACATAATCAAGCATGAGACTAACCCGAAATGCAGGATCTGCGGAAATTAGGATGAAACTGTTGACCATATAATATCAGAATGATCGGAACTGGCAAAAAATGAATCTACCCAGAGACATAACAAGGTGGCGACATATGTGCACTGGAAGATATGCAAGAATCGTAAAATCGAAACCACTGAGAGACTGTATAACCATCAACCAGACATATTTACATAAAATAACGTGTAGCTATCCTCTGTGACATATTAATTCAAAATGACAGGGAATTAAAAGATAGCAGACCTGATATTATCATAAAAGAGAAGAAATTCACGAAGTGTATGCTTATTGACATAGTAGTACCATCTGAGAAACACCTCTATAAAATTAGCGAGAAATTGTCCAAATACAAATAACTTAAGATCGATATTAACATGACATGAGGAATGAAGATTGAGACTGTACCATTAATAATTGAGCCTCCTGAGAAAATGAATGGGAAATTTTATTAACAGTCTCAGGTAAGATAAACATAAAAGTTGCCCCAAAAATCGCCCTACTAGGAATATCCCAATATATTAAGGAAAGTGCTATCCATTAAATGACAATTCTCGTATAGGGCATACGGACCATAGTTTGGACCTGGCTGTACAAGATACAAAGCAGGAAAAATAACATACAAACAATAATAATAAGATCGCATAGTTCTTGTCCGTTCTTTTGAATGTACATTTTTTTCCTTTGGTTCACACGTTCAAATACTTGGTCATAATTTCTTTCTCCCTCTCTTTCACCCTCTATCACTTTATTTCCCCCCCCCATCTCTCTCTCTATTTTTCTCTCTTATAGATTGATAATTTGGACGTATCGTTTTTTTCACATCTGCCCGAATACCCCGTGGTTCTGACATTATGACATATGACTTTTGAATTTTCACATTTATTAGCGAACTTGTCATTCTCATTAAGCTGTACAATGCAAAGAATTGTAAGGAAGTCATGTTGCCCATTCCACTTCGTAGAGAATGCTTGATTTTGTACCAGTATCGGAAATGGCGACTTTACGCCTTCATATGAAGTAAATGTAAATCTTTCAGTCACAAGCCAGGACGGATGAAATGACGTTTTTCGATAAAATAAACATGAATAATGACAACCTGAGACTTAATATTTCCAAACTGTGTGACGATAAAAAAACCAAATGACTTAATCCTTTAATGTATTTCTATATACAACTCAAGCCCCGTAATATATTCGGGAATTTTCTTCAATGTCTTGACGTGTAGCATTGTAAATCAGAAATGGCTCACTTGAAAATAACATCTCTGCTTTCAATCTCTCCTCTTTTATGCCCTGATGATGAATTTTCAGGCAACTGGCTGCAAACTATTCTTTTTTTTTTAAAGAATAGCTCAAATTGTTCGAGTAAGTCAAATGTTTTGTTTCAAGCAAAATCTAAACTCCCCTTTAATTTAAGACCGTATTGAATAGAAGTTTATGCGTGTCATTCTTCTAAGAGTTAATGTAAATGGATGCCGGCATAAGATGAATGTTTTGTCGAGATATGTGCAGTGAGCGAAATATTGCCTGACATAAACATCGAGGATATAAAGATTATAAAGAGTATATAAAGATAAAATAGATAACAGGACGGAAAATGTGGATCTCAAACAGGATGCATAAAAAAGAAATACGTTTATAATAGAAAAAATGAAGATATACTGTAAAGATTGAACGTTTATATATTAAAGTTCATTTTTATGACAATGGTGGAGAGAGAAATTCACCGCGCATTAAATAATACTTGGTAATGAAATCGGAAGATCCGTACTTGCCAAGATGAAGAGTCAGCAGGACGAGACGAGATTGTAGTGACCTTAGACGATTTGAAAACTTACAATAAAATTACATGACAGCGGATCGCAAAACGAACCAGGTCAAAATGAATGTGAGCTTCATTGGAATATCCCCTCATTAAGGTTCACAGGAATATAATTTTTAGCACATATTGAATAGAAAGAAAGTAAACCAATATATCCTTGTTAAAGACACGGGGATATGAATTGTTATTATAATATGAATGCTACCAAATTGAAAACTGAAAATGAAAATAAGAACCCGGCAACAATTTTTCATAAATTACAGAAAGATCTATTTAAATAAGTAGTAAAGCTTTATTAGTTAGTAAAGATATTCGAATAACGCGTAAATTTTATTGGGAAAAACAACTTAAATATCGATAGAAAACGAGTTCAGCCAATAAAGACGAATAGACAGAAGAAAAGTGTATGTTTACTAATCGTATTTATTTTATCTAAAATTTAGCGAGAGAAGAATAAGAAAACTGGAAGATACTAGAACGTATCGGTGAATATATTGTTAAAATGAAGCTGTCCCACAAAGAACATTGAAAGATATATTAAAACCAAGAAGCTATAAAAATTGAACTATCCAGAGAGTGTAATATCGAAAGACGGAAAATTTAATATAGATATGTGAAGTTCTATAAGAATATCGAAATCTAACGAGGAATATTCTTATTCTCATTTAAAGAGTCAGAGTATTCATGGAAACATTGATTAAAAAGAATTCAGCAATTGGTAATAAAGAATTTCTATTTTGATTGTATTTTATGAAATCTATATTATGTATTATAAGCTAACATTTGAATTATTTTTCTTATAATTTATGAATCTTATATTTGTCATGTTCTATTGGCGTAGCATTCCTATTAATAAAAAATGTGTACCTGCTGTATAATAAACAACAGTTTCGAATGAGAATTAGAGAACAGAGTTCGAATTCCAGTAATGTCCTTTACATGCAAAGATGATCAAATACATTTGGAAAAGGTATGAATTTTCCCCATATATGGGTTAATTACTAGAATTTGCATCTTGAGAAAATGTGTTATTCTAAAAAATGTAAATGCATCATAAAAAATAAATCATATACTTAGAACGAAAAAGACAAAATTGATAATTTGTTGGACAAACAATGAGAAAGAAGGACCTAGAGACTCTCACCGTCAGAGGACTATGAAAGTTAAGAGGAAAACAACGATTAGCCTATCTCCCAATCTTGGATAAATGGATGATAGAACAGGAATTGCGAAATATAATGGGAAAGACAAATTTTACTAAAAGCTAAAAACAATAGAAAATTGTGGAGAGCAATGAGCTCACACGACTTGAAAAATCATGACACTTAAAATAATGCCATTACAGATTATATATGGTTAGCCTGTAGAAAAATATATTTTTTAAGTTATATATTTTAAATTTATATTTTTAAATGCTATCTTTATGGGGAAATTCTCTCTCTCTCTCTCTCTCTCTCTCTCTATCTATCTATCTATCTATCTATCTATCTATCTATCTATCTATCTATCTCACTTTGTTCATATCTATCTATCTATCTATCTATCTATATGCATACCTACCACATAGAAATGAATGTTCATTTCTAAAAATATTGTTTGGTACGATGCCAAATCTTCGAACACAAGCGAGAGCCAAGTTTTTGAATCCTGAGTTTCCAATTTAGCCGACTAGTTAAACCTCAAATATTACTAATGCAAAATCATTCCACTTTTTCTGGACTCATGTCTTACAAAAATGATCTGAGTAAAGATCGATATTAAAATGATAATATGTGATACGATTATTAGAATTACTATTTCCTCTCATTTATGTTGTATATACATTTACTTGCGTGTCTCAACCAGGGACCCACGTTCAGAAATGACTTCATATTTTCCACTGATCATTTCTAAAATATATATATATATAAAAAAAAATAAATCACACACATCTTACATAAAGTTGTGAGTAATTTTTTTTTATTTCTTTAAGGCATGGGATACAAGTAATCTCTTCAGTTAGTCTATCAGATACTTTTCCTATCAATCCCAGGGCTGCAACTACAGTTGGAATTATTGATCTACAAATGTGACATATTTTTGAGATCTCCACTTCAAGATACTTGCATTTTGATTGATTTTTTTGAAGATCTTAGAAGATATGTTATAGTCTGCAGAGACTACCATGACACTGAAAAAGCACATTCCGTTTTTGTGGTCTTTGATCACGATGTCTGGACGATTAGCTTTGATTGTTCTCTCAGTGTCGATTGTAAAGTCCCATAAAGTTGTTAGAGGTGCTATCTCTGTAACCAGATGTGGGTGATATTGATACCAGATTCTTGAAGTTTCCTTCTGTTGAAACTTGACTAATGCATGGAATAATAATGCGACACAAAATGTACTTAGAACAAAATGTATTGAAACAAGAAAGTGTACACAATATTTACATATAGTCTTTTGTATATTCCTGGTAAGACCGTTCCTTGAGAATGTGTTGACTGAGTCGCAGTCGGGCAGAGTCTCTGGTTGAATCTCTTGATTCCTCCCTCTCTTCCCGGTACCAGCCATATTTATATGGTCGGTACTCCACTATGCAAATTAGGTGGATCCTACCACAACACCCCCTCCCAAGCCTTGGAATCCTTTTTGGATTTCAAACTGGCTTCCTATATGGGTTGATGATTATGGCTATTTCTTTGTTGATCTATTTGCATACTTCATATGCATATGTCCATCCGCTTAATTTTAATATTTTTTTCGTTTTGGATTCACATCCAATGGGTCCGTGAACTTTCGTTTCCTACCGGATCTTCTCAGTTCAGGAGTATTCTGCGGAGGTTCTACTTGAAACATATCATACATTACCTCAATGGGATCTTCCTCCTCATCCGGTATACTCTCTTCATACTCTATAACGTACATTTTTTAAGTTGATTCTGGTGCCTTTTACGAGTATTCTTCGGCCCTTTAATTATGTAAACCAGGTCACCGATTCTCTTGTCCACTATGCCTCGCTCCCAGAACTCAACGTTGTTTTTGCAGCACTTGAAAAAAGCCTTCTCTCCGGAGGTGTATCTTTTTCTCGCTGTATACATAGTATTCTTTACTCTATTTTTTCCTGACAAAAGTTTGACAAACACTGACTTAACTTTCCTATCGAACATTAGTTCAGCTGGTGCCATGTTTGAGTGTGTTCTCTGGTTTGGCGTGATTCTGTATACTTGTAAGAATTGCTGAAGCGCCTTTTCCGTTGGAACTCCTGAGGCTTTCTTCAGAGATCCCTTTAAAGTATCGACAAATCTTTCTGCGAGTCCATTAGACCTCGGATGATACGGCGGCGTCGTTATGTGGTTAATTTGATATAACTCACAAAATTTCTTTAAATTCTTCAGAAGTGAATTGTGTACCATTGTCACTCACAATACACTCTGGCACACCGAACCGTGCAAATAGTTCATGCAAGAAAGTTGTTGTGGTATTAGACGTAGGCTTTTTGCAGCGTAGTACTTCCGGCCATTTTGTAAAACTATCTACCACTATTAAGTAGTAATAATCTTCTACTGGACCAGCGAAATCAATATGTAATCTTGTCCACGGATGATCCGTATTGGGACATGGTTTGTGTACTATAGGTGGTGCCTTAGCTGCTAACGCACACCCTTTACATCGTTGAACGATGTTTGCGATATCCACATCTATTCCTTTCCAATATGCAAAGCTTCGCATTAAGCTTTTTGTTCTATTAACCCCCGGGTGACCCATATGAAAGTCCCGTAGTATTCTTTTCTGCAACTTTTTTGGTATTACTACTCTCTCACCATATAATAAAATTCCGTCACCTATTGAATAAATCTCCTGCACTTTTTGGTCATTTGCTACAATTTTGCTTTTTATTTCTGAAATGAAATCATCGCTTTCAGATTCTTTTTTAATTTCCTTTAGTGTAACCGGTAGCTCTCTTACAATGTTGTTTACCATGCTTTTCACCTCATAATCTGCTTTGATATTTGCAATAATTGATTCTTCGAATCTTTCTTCTTGACTCGGTACGAGTCTTGATAAACTATCCGCATGAATTATATTTTTGGATGATAGGTGCTTTATGTGAAAATCATAATTGAGAAGAATGGTTCCCCATCTCAACAGACGATTTGCCGTATAAACGGGTAACCCTTTCTTTGAACCAAAAATAGTGATCAGTGGTTTATGATCCGTTTCAAGCTTAAAATGTCTGCCGTGGATGTACCTGTGAAATTTTGTTATGGCAAAAATGATACTCAACGCCTCTTTTTCGATTTGTGAGTAACTTCTTTCTCCTGGAAGTAAAGTTCTCGAAGCATGTGCAATTGGTTTTTATAGAACCATCTGGCATTATGTGTTGAATACACGCTCCTATCCCGTATGAACTGGCGTCACTTGCCACTACAATATCCAGTTTTGGATTGTAATGCGTTAAATAGAGGTCGGACGTAAGCATTCTCTTTATTTCATCAAAGGCTTTCTGACATTCTACCGTCCATTCCCATGCCTTGTCTTTTTTTAGAAAAAATTCATTCAACGGAGCTCTTAGATTGTACATTCCTTTAATGAACGCTTGATAATAATTTGCGTGCCCCAGAAAACTCTGTAGCATCGCCACATTAATGGGCGTCGGCATGTCTCTAATCGCAATGGACCTTTCCGGATCTGGAAATCTTCCCTTTTTGTTGATTATGTGACCTAAATACTTAATTTCCTCCAAACCAAATTCGCACTTTGACTCTTTGACTTTAAAACCAAAGTCCTGAATCTTTTTAAATACTTGATTGAGATGCTCTCGATGTTCGTCGACGGTTTCGCTCCTTACTATGATGTCGTCTAAGTAGGCGCATGCAAAGTCTAAATCATTCAACATGACGTCCATAGGTTGTTGAAAAATGGCTGGTGCCACTTTAATATCAAAAGGAAGTCTGTTGTACATCAATAACCCTCTATGTGTGTTTATCCCTAGTAACTTCGAACATTCCTCTTCGACGGGAATTTGGAGATAGGCATCTGATAAGTCGATTTTTGAAAATATAACTCCACCATTTAGCTTTGTTAAAATCTCCTCCGGACTCGGTAACGGGTAATGGTAGTCCTTAATTACCGAGTTCAACCCTGTCGAAAAAATCAACGCAGACTCTGACTTAGTTTGATTTCTTTTTTATGCACACAATCGGCGCAGCCCATGAATTAGATTCTACTTTCGAAATAATTCCCATTTTTCCAACCTATCAAGTTCTTCGTTAATTTTTCTCTACACTTGCGAAAGGCACGTTACGTTTCTTTTTAAAATTGGCATAGTATTTTCCTTTAATTCAAATTTAGCTTCAAACTTGTTACATCTTCCAAGACCAGGTGTGAAGGTTTCCGGAAACTTTTTCTTTAATTCCTCTTTAATGTCCTGTCTTGTTTGCGTATTACTTTCTACTTTTCTGCGGAATGAATTTAACGGTTTATCCCACAATTCGAATGTTTCAATAAAATCTGTACCCATCAAGTTTTCTCCACTTTTCAGAATGAAAACTTTTATTTTTTTAACTATCCCGTTCAATTTCATGGGAAGTACAACCTCGCCTTCGAAGTTAATTTCATTTCCAGTTACCGTTCGAGCGCATTTCGTTGACTTCATTATTGTAGGCCTTTTTAAAATTTTCCATGTTTTATAGTTCATTATTGTTAAATCTGAACCCGAATCGAGTTGAAATTTGATATTGTTTTTAAATATTTCAGTCGTCACATATTTCCTCAAATCTCTATCTGATTTTATATTTGAATTTGTTTGTCTAATTCGGCTATTGACTTTTTTCGTTTTACAACACGATCCTTTGTGTCCATTCTTGTGGCACACGAAACATTTCCTATTTCTATATGGGCAATTTACCTCCCAGTGTCTTTCGTTGCAGCGTCTACAATTATATGGTGGAACCTTTTTTTCCTCCTCGTTCTTTTCATTTAATTTTTTCTTGTCTATTTTTAAAATACGCCGAATGTTTACTCAATTTTTTTGCTGATGGGTAATTTGACTGTATTTTTTTTTTTATTTTTTAATATAAGCAATGCCAGCTTCTTCGATTTTTGAGACTCTTTCTTTAAACTTACGGCCCTTTGACACTCCTCTGCTAACTTTTGCAGGGTAAGGTTTTGTTCAGATTCGATTTTAGACAAAAACTCTACGTCTTATTTCGGCACTCTTACTGGATACCAGTCCTTGAGCAAAAATTAAACACTTGAATTCTTCAACCGTAATCTCTGCCAATCTGAAATTGTCACAATGTCTATTCACTATAGATGCATAAGTTAAGTAATCCTGGTCGTCGGATTTAGCGACATTCATGCATAGCCATCGCTTATGCCAAAGCGACATATTTGCTCCAAACAACTCCTTTAGCAATTTCACTGTTTCCGAGAATTCCAATTCATTCGTTCTTCTCGGTAGAATAAAATCTACAAATTTGCTATGTTCTGCTGTACCTAGCTTTCTTAGTAATAGACTGACTTTTTTTGAATTCGACCAGTTTTCACAGTCTGTGTAGAAAATATCTTCATATCATTTAAAGTACGCTTCAAACGTTTTTTCTTCGTCTGGCCCATAGTTGAAAGTTTCCAGCGAATTAAATATGTTGTTATTAGAATATGAAGAATTTCCTTCATTTGCCTGATTGTTGTTTAATTTCTCCAGTGTTAACTTTTGAATTTCTAAAACCTTGATCTGCATTTCTTCCTGTTTTCCCAGTCTTTCCTCTTGCTTTTCTTTGATATTTTTGCTTTTTCCTCTTGATATTTTTGCTGTCTTTCTATCTGTTTTTCCTCTTATTAATTTTTTGCTGGCAAACTGTTCACTTTGACATTGCTGACTCAACTGCTGGGATTTGAATAATTCAGATATGACTTTGGATAATTCATCCATCTTTTGCTGATAGTGTTCATGCAACAAAGAATATACTTTTAATTTGTGTATCCACGGATATAATATAATCTGACCAGAAAAATCGAAACAACTTACGACTTTTTTATTTTATGTCTTGCTTTATAAAATATTGTTGAGCAACCAAAAAAAAAATTTTTTTTTAAAGTTTGTTACCTTTCAAAGTCGACACGATGTATTTGTGCGCCTTTTAATTCCATGCATGTTTTTGTAGTCGGCCCGTTTTTTTTTTTTAAATCACCGTTATTCGTTTACGACACCTTTCAAATTTTTCTGAGTGAACGTTCCTTTATGCTTAGTCGTCCTTAGTTCTAAATATCCAGAAATTCAGAATCCTTCGCCGTTACATTAGATGTTGGACTTTTAATTAATAATTTTTTTCCTTCAGCCTGGGTTCTTCAATGACTTGTCCCAATTGTTGAAGGCTATCAATTATCAATTCTTTTTTTCTTCGTATAGTTTTTTCTACCTCATCGCCATTGTTGAAACTTGACTAATGCATGGAATAATAATGCAACAGAAAATGTGCTTAGAACAAAATGTATTGAAACAAGAAAGTGTACACAATATTTACATATAGTCTTTTGTATATTCCTGGTAAGACCGTTGCTGGAGAATGTGTTGACTGAGTCGCAGTCGGGCAGAGTCTCTGGTTGAATCTCTTGATTCCCCCCTCTCTTCCCGGTACCAACTATATTTATATGGTCGGTACTCCACTATGCAAATTAGGTGGATCCTACCACAACACCTTCACGTAAAATTTCATATTTTCCAATGCACTTATTGGCCCATTCTATCATGCTAAGTTTTATATTCAGTTGGTGCTAACACTGTGCAACTTGGTACAAAATGGTCAATTGTTTCTGGGTATTTATCATATAATTTTCATTTCGGATTAACACAATTTTTAAGTATGTGTGCTTGGTAATTTCTAGTTAGCAAGCATTGGTCCCGTGTAGGAAGAATAAAACTCTCTGTTTCAGCTTTTAACCATGCACTACGTAGCCACTGATATATACGAGGTTTCACTACATCAGCTTGTTTGATGCGCATAGTATTATTATTATTATTTACGAAAGAGCAACACCGAGAGTTTCGATGTAGAATGACAGTGAGAAAAATGTTAAAATTAGTGACTTTATAGATTTTACACTAGTCATTCGTATACTAAAATTAACCACATTGTTTTAAGTAAAACTCAATTGTGAGCAATAAACATTCACGTAGATCTTGATTGCTTGGACAACAGAACAAATTTCAGAAATAAAAAAGAGCAATTTGTTTTATTTTGAAATTCTACTCACATGTCGCCTTCTTTTCTATGAATTAATTTCTCGTATATAATTAAAGCATGTTAGTTCCTGATAAATTAGCTTTAATAGGCGTTTACCACAGTAAGGTGCATGATCACAGTCGTTGAGCACCTGTAAGGATCGAACACGTTGCACATTAATCGCTGGTCATAATGCAGCACTAGGTACACTTATAATTATTTCTAGGTCTGGGGATTTGTCTGACAAATCGCTGATCATAATGCAGCACTAGGTACACTTATAATTATTTCTAGGTCTGGGGATTTGTCTTCGTTTTAAATATCGTACGATAAAACTAAATATCAAATCTGATTGAATATCAGGGTCTTGACATATTCGTGAGAGACAATGTGCATCAGTATTTGTCTATTTACACCATGTTCTCTTAAAATATTATATTATTTGGGAATTGAATGGAATACTGCTTTTAAAAGAAGATTTTATGCATATTTTATTGTCTGGCTTCCAAAACAATATAAAATCTAAGCTGATCCAGTAATACGTACATAAAAGTGGACGTTGAGGTCAACACACAGCGTCGACGGTCTGTTTCATGCTTAAAAGCAATCGTCAAAAGAGACATTTAAAAAAAAAAAACAACACACAAAACGCATTGCTTGTCCACCGTAAAAAAAATGACTACAATTTTGATATAATAGTGCTACTCTAATTGAAAGAGAAAATAATTCCCTAAAATGAAATTGTCTATAAAGCGCTTTAATCGTTAGTTCATCACAGTAAATTTAAGTCCAGGTTCTTACAAAGTTTTCCTATTCTTGTCGCAATATGGAATATTTAGAAACAAAGATGATGGAAAAAAAAGTAAACGAATAAAAATGAATTTGCCTAGATTACACAAAATTATTTCAAAAATTGTTAAACTACCAGAGTCTCTCGTCCATGCACATTTGTAGTCACTAAAACGTCAACAAACCGAGTCCGATGAAGTCCTATAGGATGAAATGACGCACGAATAATGTTTTCCATTTAGTCTTATAATTTCCGCAATATTGTTCTTGTTATATAAAAAATATATATCGTTATCTCATATATATATATATATATATATATATATATATATATATATATATATATATTATATATATATTATTGTCATTATTATTATTATTATTATTATTATTATTATTATAACTATTCTAAAGAAATATATTTTGATAAAATTAACAAATATATATCAAAACCTATATTAAACTTTAGAAATTTTAAGTCAGTTTGAGAACAAGGCAACGAGGAAAAATAGTAATATGAACCTTATCTTATTATGAAGCTCCAGCCTAATTTGAAAAAGGGAGAAACCAAAGAAAAACATGCGAAATATAAATAAGTGTAAGCAACGAAAAAATATTAAGATGAATATAGAAATTTCCCCATTGCAATTGCATAGAAAAATCACGTGATACATGTTTGAACAGAATAAATAGCGTTTTAAGGGTTCAAGTCTTATTTGCTTCCATGCACACATACAGACATACAGAAATTCACAAAATTGGGAGGGAAGAAACATGACACGGCTATTTCTACGATTATTGTCTTTAGAAGTAACCATGCTAGCCATTTTGTAACTTAAATAATAAAGTTTTTACTTAAAACAAACATCGGAAAAAAATTGTAATTCGTGTTTTACTTTAATTAAAATGTTCAAACAATTCCCGGCACCTTTGATTTCGAGTTTTATTCTGTTAGACGACAAGTAATCACTTTTATCGAAAAAAAATTAATATCCGGGAAAATATTTGATTAAATCGATACTAAAATAAGAAAATTGTTTGGTAAAAAATATTTTCCTTCGATTTGCAGAATGTTTAACAAAATTAAGCTTAGGAAATTGGAGATATGATTTTGGATTAAGGGTTAAAATAGATTTGCATTAAAGATTAAAATCAGAGGAAATTAGAATCGATGAACAGACATCAAATAATGTCTGGAGTAATTGGCATTTGCTTCACGGTAAATATCTTGATTAATTAATTACACACACTCCCCTAAAAATAAGTTCACAGATTTAAACTTATTGCTAGTACTATGTAACAGGATACAAACTATCGCATACTTCTTGAACATACTAGTTAGCGCGATAGTTCATCATCAGATGTAGAAATAAACAAAATGGAATTTGGGAGTTTGAAGTAGCAATGGAAGGTCACATTAGATAATAGGGGATTTCTGCAGTCAGACATAAGTTGCCTCGTTCAGTGTTATATAAACAGATGTGCGACTGGGAGCCAGATATTCTATTTTTTCTTTAAGTTCAAGGCAGGAACACTTATGTACACATTTCAGCATTAAAGATCTCCCTAGAAAACTTAATGCTTCACCCGGCTGTGCCTCCCAGTACCCAGCATGCATCTCATCAGAGAACTTGACAGAACGTCCCCAAATATCATCTGCATATAAAAAAAACAGAAGCTTAGACTGTCATTCTACGAGGCGACTACAAATGATGCAGCCGAACCAATCGACATTGCCATCTAGGCTGCATTCATGTCTACATATGAGCATGACCTTAGATTGAGGGCTATCACACAGGATAGAATCGTTGCTGCGTCATCCATTGGTGAAGAACGTCGAACTCTGACGGGATATATTGGCACTGGTTTCCCTAAACCAGCCATAACCTCCCGTCGTTGATCTCTCGGTTTTGGCCCACTGCTCGAGAAATTGTACTGCGTCGAAAGAGTACCGATCAAGCTGGATAAAATCCTTACACATCAACAAAGTCTTGTACTTTAATCCCTACATTTTGTACACCAGGACATAAATGGCATGCTAACAAATGCGTGAAAACGCCTGTTTGAGTTGGGTTTGAATGCCGGCGTTCGGACAGACCAGAACCCAATGCCAGATATGTACATCTCTGCCCCATCAAAGTCTAAGGAGACATTGATGGCGCCGTTTAACTCTGAATTCCCATACCAAAAAACCGTGACTGTCATTTTCTAGTTTCACGGAAGGAATTGTATTTTATATGTGGAGGTTGGGACAGTGGTTGTGTGGATGTTGCCTTAATGTCATCTGGGAAGGCCTGAGCATTATGCAACACCCTGAGAACATGGTTCTGTACATATAGTGCACCTGAAGAACTTTCTTCAGATTGGAGACCACGTTTTGATTCCCAAGAATACGACACGTTCCTTAAGAATTGGAAAATACGGAACATACTTCGTCGGCTTACTACCCACATTTAATGGCCGGGCAGAACTGGCTGGCTGTCAAAACGGCTAAGCGTTTAATCGAGGGACAATACGGACAGCTGTGGTCGGCTGTGCCATGATCGAGCAGCCTGTACTTTGCTGACTCAACGCAACACTCCCGTCTAGGATCTTAGCATGTCTCCTGCTATGATGATATTCGGTCCTGTTATCAAAGGCGTGTTGTGTTCGTCCATGTTTTTAAATATGTTTTGATTTTAAATGGTAATTTTTTACCATTTAAAACCAAATATATTATCGCATTGGTTTTATAGTCAGTATATTTGGAAGATAAATGCATAAGCTAAGAATTTATATCATCGCAGGTTACCCTAAAAAAGGTTCACTTCCTAAAGTCAATATTCATCTGTTTGCTCACAAAAATACTGAATTTTTTAAAAGAATTGTGTTGAAAACTTTTCATCACTCATCGTATGTATACGACATAACCTTATTTTCATGACCATTGACAATACCGTCTTTCTTGACTTCCAATCTACTGCGTATTGATATCGAATTTTGTTTAAAAGTGTTTTACGTTAAAAGAAAATTAAATGGCTTCTTTAATCATCAAATGTTATCCTACCACCATTTAATTAGGCATTACAGAAATAAACAAAATCTATACCTTATAGAGTACTGGTAAAGTGATTGCCCTCCGAAATGAATAGCAAATGTCCTCTGCTAATCGATATGATACTCGAAATGAAATGTGATTAGCGCTATATTGCTACGGTGATTATCGTCAGAATGTGTTGTCATTAAATATATAATCAATAGATTAAGTGCAGGACTTGGTGTATTTAATAAAATATCTGATCCATCATATCGCAAATTGTCTTTAATCATTTATTTGTTTCAGATTTTCTTTTTTAATTAATCTATTTATTTATTTTATTTGTTATATGATGATGATAGAAATTGCTTTAAAAAAAAATTATCAAAAGAAAATGTTTTTCACCTCAAGCAAGATAAAAAATCTAATAATATTTAGTTGAAAACAAAATACAGTTAGAAAAAGATAACATTTTCCTAATTTTTATTAACCCATTCTTTAAGTATGTAAATGTAAAAAAAAATATATTTACAAAATCTGGACAATGAAATGACATCATTCTACCTTTGTAGGTGGAATAAAATGGTTAGATCTAAATTCGTTGATTGTTATCTAAATTGTTAGAGATCTGAAGAAGGCCAGAGAACACAACGGCCGAAAGTTTGTGATAGTAATAACAAAGATAAGAAACTTAGTCCGATTATAAATAATGGCAACTACTCATCTCATTAATACAAAGCGAAAAATACATTTTTTATACAAAATAAATTTGTTAAGTCAATTTATTTTTTTTAACCAGAAAAAGAAAGGCTGGAATGAAAAATCAACTTCCGGAGAGGGCAAGCGTCCACCTTCCATGTAGAGAAGAAACTGAAGGATTGAATGTGTCAAAACTGATTTGGGAAAGTTTGCGCTATTTTTTTTCTTGCTGACTGTCACCCCATTAGAAAATAACCGATTTTCTGGATTCGTTCGCAAAGCATGAGTCTCCCGACCAAAAACAAGTCGATTTTGGAATCGGACCAAATTTCAAATGACGCTTGGCAACTTCGGTTATCTTTCCAAAGGAAAAGGAAATACGAACTCACGATTTTCATTTGCCAGTGCATCGGAGACTGCTTAAAGCAAACTATAAGATTTTCCTTTGAGCCACTTCTTTCAGGCGCGACCTATGTGTGTATGTGTTCGTCTTATGTATTCTCAGGAAGAATACCTCATATTGTTGATGCCTACATCTGGGTGGAATGCTAAGCCGACATTCTGAAGTTTTAACCTAAATCCAGAAGAATTCCATCTCTTGTAAATAAATGAGCGGTTACCATTAAAATCAGGCTTGTAGTTCACACAAGAAAATTGTTCGTCATTTTTACGCAATGCCATTCAGATGGATGGCAAGGCAGTCATCTATTTTCATTATAAACTACTGTAAAATGCTTTCGCTGTTTATCCGATAAAATAAACTACACAATGATAATATATTTGGTTCTAAATGGTAGAATCTGTAGAAATATAGTGACATAAAAAAAGTTTCAAGTTAAAAACGTATCAACAGCTACATATTATTAAAATACATTTGAATAGTTTTGTCGAATGCGCATGTACACGCACACACACGCGCGCATACATGCATACATAAACACACACACACACACACACACATATATATATATATATATATATATATATATATATATATATATATTTAACAGATTATTATTGCCACATCAAGATAAAAAGATCTTTAAGAAAGAGATCATATTTTATTCATAACAGAAGGATACAAAAGTATCACAGCGATTCAAATTTTAAGTACCTTTCGGCAGGCACATCTTCAGAAAAAATAATATCGACGATAAGTAAAACTAAATGGTTGAAAATAAAAAAAATTAGTTTCAACAACTGGTGTTAAAATATACCAGAACTAGGAGAGGGAACAAAAAATACAAGAAAAACTTCTTCCGAGTCAGGCGTTGAATTGGCGATCGGGTCCCCAAAAAGCCCAACCCGTGTTTTAACACACACACACACACACACACACACACACACACACACACCAGCACACATACTCTCTCTCTCTCTCACACTCTCTCTCTCTGTCTCTCTGTCTCTCTACGGAGGTTCATATCTACGCGCCTGGCACAAAACATGCTGGGTGATCGTAACCTCTAACTGCTGAATAGTCTTGCACATATAGTCGATCTCACATCGACACTTATACTGATACCCAACCAGACATCCTTGCGCCAGAGGGAAACACACACATACATACATACATACATACATATATATATATATATATATATATATAATTTATCTTAGGATATTTACACAAGTGTGTATCAATGCATCTCATCAGACGATTGTAAATTACTGGTGAATGTACGATTTCTCATCAAATTACAACCTCTTTTTACGAAAAGAAAATGAGAAACGGGGTTATACATTTTATGGGCTTTACTAGTATCAACTAATCAAATATGACCTACATTAAATGAAAATTAACCGAAGAAGCAAGAATTATAAAAATAATTTTTCATAAATGGGTAGATTGGCAGCTAACGGCAGCCAGACATTAACTAAAGCGGATACATATGGTTACATAAATAACGCAAACCAGACAATGCAGTTTCCTAAGAAGTAAAGTGGGACGGAGAGGCAATTTAACAAAATGCTAAACAAATTATATACTTTGTGAATTTCCTACATATTTTTGTAGTTGATAAATAAATATCTTCTTTAAGAAACTAGTAAATAAGTTAAACATATAGAACTATTTGGTGAATTAATATGTAACTGTTAAATAAGATCGTTCATACAATATGTTAAGAACATTGCAACCAAATACCAATACATATGTACAAGATAGCTATACTACAAGGAAATTAATACAAAATTATATTAAATCCAGATTAATCTTGCAAATTAAAAGATAACCCATATATAGTGCAACGTGGTACAACTGAAATAAAAGAAAAAGCATTATGAAATTACAAAGTTTAATTAAATTGTAAGGTATTAGGTAAACTATGCTTACAACGAAAAGTTAATTCACTTCTTTGATTTAACAAGGAATTTTTGTCAATCGAGTTTTTCGTGTAAACAGAGAAAACAAGGTTTAAATTAAATTTTACGCGAACGTTGGACTTGTACTCTATTCATTCTCATCCTACCTATATATATATATATATATATATATATATATATATATATATATATATATATATATATGAATTTATATAAATAGAGGACACATACTTTTATATTTACTGACGCTCTATCTGTAATACTGAGAACTTTACCCCATAAATAGGACATATATTAAAACTAGATACGTATCACATAAGTATATATATATATATATATATATATATATATATATATATATATATATTATAATAAGCAAACAGTTTTGTGACCGCTATGCACTTTTTTTTAAAAAATACGTTTAAATGAGTTATTTTGGTATTTGTTTAAAGAAAAAGATAAAATGTTAGGAACTACAGTGTATTTACTTTTATTTTCAGTCTGTCGCCAGGTTCCAGTTACTATGTCAAAGTTAAAATTTGGATTCGTATGTTCGCAATACATTTTGCTAAATTATGAATATTTTATATGATAAACATCATATTTTGTTTTCATCACTAACCCCCAGTAGAAATTTTCAGATTAACAAAATTTTCACCTAATTTAAATATTAATACTGGTTTTAAATGTTAACTCATCATTGAATAATGTTATCGTTGTTTCTGTTTGAAGAAAAAAAAATGGATTGTGTCATTACAACAGTATTTTAATTTTTTAAATTTATTTTTAAATTTGAAATAATTTGCGCACAATGGTAAAATCGAATCTGATAAGCACTGAGGTGAGGGTATAAAATATTTTATTCAAATAAAGTTATTCGAAAAGTAAAATGGAAAACAATTTGAAAAGTTCCAGACATAGAGCGCAATATTCTTTAAAAACGCTTTTAATAC
>CAHIKZ030001125.1:390000-465000 GCA_903632075.3 Acanthosepion pharaonis | reverse complement strand
AAATGCCAGGAGAATAATAAAAAACTTAAATCCTTGCCTTTTCTAAAATTAAGAAATATTATTATTATTATTATTATTTTATTATTATCATTTTCTTTGATTTCTGGCGTTTACACATTTCTTTCCGGGTCCCGCCCAGAGACCTAAGGTTAGAAATGGCGTCATGACACTTTCCACTGACAAAAAAAAAAAAATTAAATTAAAAGATAAAGCCCTTCGTAAGGTGTCAGAACAATTTTTTTATCTCCTTGAGGCATGGACTTCCAGGAATCCTTCAATTAGTCTACTGCAATCTTTTCCATTCAGTCCTAGGGCTCCAACTACAACAGGGATTGTTGATGTTCCCATATGCCACATTTTCGAGATTTCTATTTCAAGTTCCTTGTACTTTGACAACTTTTTGAATATCTTCAAAGATACATTGCAGTCAGCAGGGACTGCCATATCAATAAGGAGGCACCGTTTTTGTTTGTGGTCTTTAATAACAATATCTGGCCGGTTGGCCTTTATTGTTCTGTCAGTGTGTATTGTTTAATCCCATAGAATTGTAACAGGTCCTATCTCCGTAACCGGGTCTGGGTGGTGTTCATACCAGTTTCTTTCAGTTTTCTTCCCATAGAAGTTGCAGATTTTCCACTGCAGATATTGGCCCACTCTGTCATGTCGGGTTTTATATTCAGTGGGTGCCAACACTGTACAGCCTGATACAAGAGGATCAATCGTTTCTGGATATTTATCACAGAATCTGCATTTTGGGCTGACACAATATTTTAGTATATGTGCTTGATAATTCCTAGTTAGCAAGAATTGGTCCTGCGCAGCAAGGATAAAACCTTCAGTTTCCGCTTTCAACCCTGCACTACGTAGCCACTGATGGGTACGGGTTTTGTCTCCGTCAGCTTGTTTCGTACGGGCAGAGTATTGGCCATGAAGCGGTTTATCTTGCCATCGCTTCTGTAACTGGTCGGTTGCATTCGTCTTAGCTATCTTTTTTAGGTATTTTGCAGTTTCAGCCGGTGTATTGTGCTGTAGTTGCATCTCTACGCCCATTTGGAACTCCATTTTGAATTTGTTTGCTTCTTTCATTACGGAGTAGAGACGCTTACTACTTTCATGTTCCTTGACGCATATCATCATCCAGTCTTCTGTAGTTTCCAAATATCTTTGGAGGCCAATTTTTGTAGTTTTGTAGGACAGTTCTAGTTGAACTAATCCTCTGCCTCCTTCGTATCTGGGCACATACAGACGGTCGACATCAGCTTTGGGATGATGCATGCGATAGCAAATGAGTAGCTTTCTCGTTTTGGCATCCATTCGCTTAATTTCAGCTATGGTCCAGTTAAGGACATTAAAGCTGTATTGCACCACAGGGACAGCCAATGTGTTTATGGCTGATATCCTGTTTTTTGAGTTCAGCTCAGTATTTAGTACCAGACGTACACGCCTGTAGTATTCTTTTCTTATTTTTTCCTTCATTTGGGGGTGTTGTATGCCATCTCCTTCGCTAATTCCTAGGTACTTATAAGCTTCACCATGCTCCAGTACCCTAATCTTTGTGACAACATCTAAATCTATTAAGGGTGTTTCTGTAATTCTACCTTTCTTGAATGTTACTTTTGCACATTTATCTAATCCGAAGTCTATACCTATGTCGTCACTGAAGTATTTTACAATATTGAGGAGGCCTTTCAACTCATTGTCGTCTTTGGCAAAGAGTTTGAGATCATCCATGTAGAGTAGGTGATTGAATATTTTCTTATTTATTTTGTAACCATAGCTACTGTTGTTCAGTTCATGTGTAAGAGGGATTAAGGATAAACAAAACAGAAGGGGTGACAGTGAATCTCCATTGAAAGATTCCACGTCGGATACTCAGACGGTTGGATATGGCAGTGCCCCCGGTGTGACTAAGGTATAGTTTGGTGTTCCACATTCCCATGCTGTGCTTAAGGAAATGTAATACCACAGGGGAGACTTTGTACATTTCCAAAGTCTTAAGGATCCAAGAATGTGGAACACTATCAAAGGCTTTACGATAATCAATCCACGCTGCACTAAGATGTCTGCGTCGTCTCCTGCAATTTTCCAGGATCATTTTATTTATCAGAAGTTGATCTTTGCAGCCATATGAACCTCTTCTGCATCCCTTCTGTTCCAGCGGGAGAGTGCTGTTTGTTTCGAGAAAGGAATAAGTACGGTTCGTCAATACAGACGTGATCAACTTATACGTTGTGGAGAGACATGTTATCGGTCTATAATTTTTCGGGTCGTCTTTTTCAGTTGTTTTTGGTATGAGGTATGTCATACCTTCAGTAATCCATTCCGGGGTTTCATAGGGATTATTTACAAGCGTTGATAATGTTTTTGCAAGAATTTCATGGGTAGATATGAGATGATACAGCCAGAAATTGGGCAACTTGTCACTTCCTGGGGATTTCCATTTTTGGGATTTCGTTAGAGCTTGCCTAACATCATCTGTGGATATATTTTCCCATTCTTACAGAGGGGTATCCAGCAGTCGTTCTTCACGCCGGATCCATTCTGCATTTGGGTTATACTCCTTTGGGCTGCTCCAGATATTTTCCCAGAATGTCTGTACATTATCAATCGGTGGTGGCCTTTCGACATGTATAGGTGTTTTTTCCAATTTCCCCTGTAAAATTTCTTAAGATCTGTTCGGAATATTTTATTTTGGCGATAGAACCTACAACGTTTTTCGTATCGTCTTGTTCTCTGCGCCTTTAGCTGAAGTTTCTGCTTCAGCATTTTCTTGATTGATGGAATATCAATTAGGGATTTAATGTTATATTTCCGCTTGATCTTTTTGAATTTACATGTGGAAATATTAGGTTTTCTGGTGAGCTCATCTAATATAGAAAGCTCACATCTGATTTGTTGTATTTCTCGAATCAGTTTGGTTTTCCAAGCTGGTTCTCTGTGTCTGTTAATTTTATTTATTGTCTTGACTCCAAGCTTCCGAGTCGCTGCTAAAGCTGTGGCGTATATGTTATTATTATTATTATCATTATTATTATCATTATTATTATTATTATTATTATTATTATTATTATCTCTGAAATAACTTGGCTTCTTGTGAAAGAGGGTTTTGAATTCAGAGTAAGCTCCCTAGATTTTGAAGCATAAAGAGAAAAGCCAATATTTCCAAAGGAATAAAAAACTAATAAATGTTTAAAACGAATGTAGGAAAATGAATAATAGGTGTTGAAAGAAAGAAAGAATGAAAGAAAGAAAGAAAGAAAGAAAGAAAGAAAGAAAAAAAAGAAAGAAAGAAAGAAAGAAAGAAAGAAAGAAAGAAAAAAAGAAAGGTTGATGAAACGAATGATTGAAAAAATAGAAAAAGACTGGAATAAATTCAGAACAAGTAAGAGAAATTGTAAAGAATAAAAACGAATAGAAAATAAATTAAGAAAGAAAGCATAAAAACAGGAAAGACAGAAAGAAAGTGTTAAAGAAAAGAAAGAAAGAAAGTGTAGAATTAATGAAAAATGCAAAATGATGGCAAGAAAAATTGGGAAGATTAAAAAAAAGCAAGAAAGAATACATAATAACAAAATAAGGAGTGAAAGAGAGAATGAGAGTAAGAAACAAAGAAACAAAGAAACAAAGAAACAAAGAAACATGAAATAAAAAAACATGACAAAAAGAATAAATGAAAAAAACAGAATGACTAAAAGTAAAGAGCAGTGAAGAGTAAAAGAGAAGAGAAAAGGAATTGAGAAAGAAACGAAACAGAAAACCTAAAGAAAAACGAAAGAAAGTAAGGTTAGAAAAACGAATAAGTGAAGTAGTGAGGAAAAGAGTGAAAGAAATTCAGAAAAGTAAAGAAAGACGGAGAAAAGTTAAAAAAAAAAAAAGACGTTACCAGGATAAGAGATAAAGACTTAGAGCAAGAAGAAAAGCAAGAAACGCTGAATGACAACAAAAACAGGTAATATCGAAACTGGAATAAAAACTTTAAATCAACTGAACATGAACGTTAAAAAAGAAGAATAAAAAATTAAGGTAAAGATGATAAGGAACTAAAGGGGAAAAAATAAGAAGAAAATAACGGAAAAATAAAAGAAAGAAAGAATAAATGAATGATAATAAATAAAGGAAAGAAAAAAAGAAAAAAAGTTCCAAAGACAAAAGAAAATGGTGAAATCATTTTGCCTCCATATGATTTCTTGTCAGTTTAAATTAGATCTAATTTGTCAAACCTGGTCTGGTTCTCTGTTATATATATATAGAGAGAGAGAGATTCTTCAAAATATGAAAAAAAGAAGCTGCAACTTTATCGGTCCTGTCCTGACCTGGCATCTCGGCTTCGGTTTTATTTTTCCCGCCAGCGTAACGAAGCTTTTCTGTGCTTTTTCTATAAATATTTTCAGCGTAGTTTTCTGAGATTTCTTCTTTGGGAGCTCGAGCTTATGAAATGAAGCGAAGCATCAGATTGGTAGTTAAGTTTCATGGCATTGTTGGAATTGCTAGATGTCACCATTTCTTCTTCCGCATTTGGTGCTTGTAGAACTGTCTCCTCTTCATTTCCTGAATTTTCAAAAAATAAATGTAACTACAATCATCATCATCATCATCATCATCATCTGTGTCTTTGAAATCAGTTCGTTTATTGTATTCTTTATTTCTTTCACTCGATAATCCCTTGCGTCTTCGTGACTTTTATTCGGGGAGGCGGAGTGAAAACAAAGAAACCTATTCACGTAATAAATGTTAGTGACTGTTCTTATACCGAAACATTTCCTACTAAAATCTGCATGAAATCTTAAAAAAAATTCGTCAGAATAGAAGCCATGTTTGCAAAGAAAGGAGAAATTTGTGACCACATATGGAGAAAGAAGGGAGATCACCGCCCTCTGTGGGATCATGTTGAGATCATAGACAAGGAACACCATTGAAAAATTTGTAAACTTAAGGAATCAGCACATATGCTAGGCTACAAAAATCTCCTGAGCCGACCAAGCATAGAAATAAATACAATATGGGAACCAGTAATAAGGAGTGCCAGAGAAAAGCAATGATAACAACAAAGTTTATATATGTGCTCTGGTAAAAAAAATAAAAACATGTAATGATAACAGCAAAAATTGCAATATGAGCACTGGTAAAAATGGTTGTTGAAGACAATTAGGTTTATAATACCCAGAAATTCATACCCAGACCTCAAGGACACATGACACAGTGGATAAAGGCGTTGGTTGGATCCAGTGACAGGAGTGTGAGTTCAATACCTGGTTAAGGCAGTGGAGAACTTTCAGAGGGAAATTAACAGGAGATAACTAATAACTGACATCTATCAAAACATGGCACGTGGAAATAGAACAGTCTACCCCAGTGAGTGAAATAAATGGTTCAGTTCACCGGAGCGTACAACGGCCGAAACGTTGTGATAAATATGGCGACAAAGATGAGTACAATAGTCCGAATAATGGAAATAATGTACATAATACATCATCTCAGAAATATAGACAGACTCAGAAATTTGTAACTTAAAGTATGGAAAAATGGATGAAAAACAAGAAGAAAATCATGACGTTAAGAAAATTCAAAGATCCCATCCGCATCGTCTAATAATGGTGCTGAGTCATTGCGATCAAGAAGAACGAAATATACTGAATAATTCTTAATTTAAGAATAATACTAAAGTTGAATAACACTCATATTGTATAAGCATTTAGGGAGATTACTCTCAATATAGTGGAGTTACTTTTATGCGTTTGCATAAAATAACATTTGTTATAAAGATCTGTATAATAATGAAAGTGCTTAATATCCAACTGACTCTAATATGATAATATTAATAACAACATGAATTCATAGATTGTTTCTCAGTACGTACATAATATTAGCTTTCGAGTAAAGGACTGTAAAACTGAAATTATAATAATAATAATAATATATTGGAACCATATCTAAATATCTACATGAAATAAGATTTGGATTACGAAAAAGCTAACATATAATTACACTATTAATAACATGATTTTTTTTTCAATTTCATGCATGCTGTCGACAAAATTATTTCCTGTTCTTTCTTTCTTTCTTCTTTATTAGTATACATTATTAGTATACATTAGGATACGCCGCCGTGAGCCTTTCTAACATCATCACCAAATACATAATTCTAGCGTCTTACACACTATCTACAATTTTAGTAAATTCGTTATCTCCCTAATAAAATTGTCTTTACCAGCACCTCTAAGATAATCGCAGAAATAATTAAGATAAATGAAGGCACAAATTCAAATGCCAGTATTTATCAAATAAGCTGCTTGAAATATTAGTACATATCAAAAGTCCCTTCATTTCATTTTCTCCGAAGTTCATTTCATGTACACATCTCTATATATATGTTGTAAGCCAGGGAAGATTACTGTAGAATAATGAAACGAAGGTTGGTAATGAATGATAATATTTAGGATGCGAACAACATATATAAGATTCACCAGCGGCGCGTAGAAGAAATAGTCAACTACTAAAAGTGAGTCAAATGAATTCCACAATGAATCTCCAACTGTAGGATATTTACCAACCGCCTCATGCGGTCAAATATGGCACAAGGCCGGATTTAATGTGGGGTATCCGAGTCCATAGGGTCATCTAAATATTCCCCGTAAACTGCGTATAAAACAGGGTTGGGCATCTGTTTCCCGAGATGAGACTGCCCTTCGACATAGCCTCGTCAGCGGAGTTTGACCAGCACAACTGGAGACTAATCTCTAACTGCAGACCAACATACAGTATTTACAATTGTATTTATGTGAATGGGGACATAACCATTATCGTCATTAGGTATGCTAAAAAAATATGACATCATTATTTTACTATCTATCTATTCTCTAATATTAAAGACAATGTTATTTATGTATTTATTGCACAACTCGAAATACGTGAATGATGTACGCACTCGACGAAAGACATGAATATTTCCTAAATGCGGAAGAAACTCTTCGTTAGATTTCAAACTGCGAAAAGAAATAAAACAATATTAAATGTTGTAAATTTCTTGATTTGTTTTATGAAATGAAGCGCGAATGTGGACAGCATCAGTTGTTGATTACGATACTTTAATACAGAAAATAGGGAAGAACTCGATCATTAATCCTAAATAACAGCTAGAAGAGTTGCGGTTATTGATGAATAATATGAGAACTTCTCATTGTGTTGATGTGGTCATCAAGCTGGATTTGTAGATTGTTAGTATTGAGTTCAATTGGTTACTCAATAATTGTATAAATTACTAACGATAGTTTAGTAAAATATCAAATCAAAAGATAATAAATACAGATTAAGATTTAGATTAAGTTCAGAAAGAACATTCCAACTTATGTATATATTTGTAATAAAGTATATTTCTAGTAATCTGTATTTCCATTAACATGTTTTTTTAGTAAGGCATATCTGTAGAAACGCGTATTTGTAGTAACGTGTAATTGTAGTAACCCATATTTGTAGTAACGTATATTTCTGGTAACATGTATGTATAGTAACGTATATTTGTAGTAATGTGTTTTTTTAGTAACGTGTATGCCTAATAACGTATATTTCTAGTTACGCATATATTTGTAACGTATATTTGCAATAACGTATATTTTTACTAACGCATATTTGCAGTAACACGTATGTGTAGTAACGTATATTTGTAGTAACGTGTATTTTATTTGCGTATATTTATAGTAATGTGCATTTGTATTAACATGTATTTGTAGTAACGTGTATGTGTAATAATTTATATTTGCAGTAACTTGTATTTGCAGTAACGTATATTTTAAGTAACGTACATTTGTAGCAACATGTATTTTAGTAACGCATATTTGTAGTAATTTATAATTTTACTAAAGTATATTTTGTATGAAAAAAGAAAATAATCTTTTCTGCGCCCTCATATATTCTAAGATCAGTTTAGCTTCGCATATGATTCATATCCATAGCTGTATGCATCCAGTAGGGTGATAGTATGGCATTCATGGAAGGCGGGATTCCTAGACTGAAGTCATCAGCTAGGAGGATTTTGTCGGTGGAATTAATGGCTAAGCGTCCAATGCCAAGGTTAGCTTTCACATTGGTGTACATTTGCAGTAGTTCGATCAAGGGAGAGGTGGGCTCCGATAGGTCTAAAAGTCCAAGAAATGCTAGGCACGAATGAGTAACTCCACAGCTTCCAACCAAGATATGTGAAAAGAAGTGTTCGAGTGCTCTGATGTAGAGTGACCCTAAGACCAAACCCGGTCATAGGACGGACAATTACGATGGCGACGTTGATTTTATAGTTGTGCAGATTTATAGATTTACTAAATAGAATGCGAAATAAATTTAATAGCCGCCGAACTATGTTAAGAAGAAATGGTGACTGATATACAATGAGTGAAAGGAATAGAGTCAAGAGAAAGTGGCGATGGCGAAGAGAAAGTCGACAATATTAGAGGAAATTCTCTTCAAAAGCAATGGACGCGCAGATACGAGATGGGACTGGATGTAAATTTGTTTTATTTGTCTACGCCTCATCAACAATCAGTAATTTAAACCCGTAAAAGATTTTCTATTTTAAGAATAAAATAAAAAAAATTCTGCACGTAAATATTGTATTGGCGATGTTTGAGAATACCTATGACATTTCTGATACAATTCCGACTATTTAACCCATAGATAAGAGGGATATAGACTTATAAATTTCGCTAGATTATTTGCACGTAAGGGAATACAACAAACTCAACTAGATTTAAAAATCGGCTCAAAAATAAAAATGAAGATATCAAATGGAAGAGTTTAATTACAAAAGAATTAGGTTTACAGCGATATCACAATTAAACACCGATTCTCATACAATCACCGAAGTTAAGCAATATCGAGTTTGGACATTACCTAGATAGGTGACCGATTGAGAATACCAGGTGCTGTAACCTGGAAAATATGTGGCGGTTTAATTGATAATGGCTTGGAATTGTTAATCGGAGATCTAAATTCCAATTCCTGTTGAATTCAAATATCCCTGAGAAAGATAAGAATCCACCCCTTCACGCAACAGCTATGGGTTAAATAGCGAAACTTGTGCCATTAAAATTATTATTATCTAAAAAATTCTTAGAATCTAAAATACTATTTTCTGGCTTTAAATAACCTACAACTGGTTGAAAAACCGTAGAAAACTAATCAATCAATAAATCAAATAAAATATTTATACAAAGATAAAAACGATAGAATAAATATCTGCAGAAAAATGGAATAAATGTTGAAATCACTGAAGGAAGAAAACTGAAAATAGTCAAAAAACAAAGAAAAGAAACTTAAAAAACGAATATATTTCCGAGACATTCTCCAAAGTGTGCTGGAGACTCGTTTTTCTATGAGTGAACATTTCCAGTATACAAAAGACTAGATTCTTTGTTCTTTGTTGCTGCTTAACTGATACCTGCTACTGCTGGAACCGACAAATGATATTAAAACAAAGTGTAAATATATCTTTTTTTTCTTCAGTCTGTGTGTTTTGAATATGCAACAAAAGAATATTTAATGGAAGACTAAAATCCAGAAGGATGGAAAGAAAAATTTTAATATATACACAGATAAAACTGAATCAACACGCACGTCCCAATCTATATAGTTCTATCCATGATGGCGTCTCTGATAAAAGCTGTCTTTTCTACCTTTTACATATATATATATATATATATATATATATATATATATATATATATATATATATATATTTTTTTTTACTGATATTTTGATACTCGAATGAACTTAGCTGATGATCTCTGCATCTGCAGCAGAAGGCCAGAGGAAATGTTCGTGCGATATTCAAAAGAACTTTTCTTAACATTTATACATTCTTGTATTCTTCATTGGCACTATATGATTCTGACAATTTTTGCCGCAGCCTTTGAAACACTATGTTGCCAACAATGTTTACATATAGCTTTCATTAGTTTCTGATAATCGATCTGGGAAACCGTGAAGTTTTAACACCAACATAGATTTGTTTTTACTTACGGGTACAATACTATTCCTCTTAAAATCATTTCACCCCCAAACAAGCCGATGAAAGCTATTAAAACGCAAGAGAATGAAATAAACTGATAAAAGGTTAAGAAATTAATGGACTAGGATTCGAAGTGACACATGATGACGACTAACGTAGTTGACGGGAAATCAAAAAGACGGAAGAGAAGAAAGCTATTAGTATAGAATTTATACTTACACTTAACAATTTCAACAGTAAAATGCTGCCAAACTTGTAATGAGCTTAAATTCGTAATGTTGAGGTAACAACAAGGAAATTCTATTTAAGTATTTTAGGGAAAACGTACAGGTAATCTATGTTACTGCGATAGGAAAGTAACTGAAATCGAGATTCCTCTTTGCATTGAATTGAAAAAGACTCATCGCCAAAATAAAAAGAACTGTATAATCCATACAGATTGCACCTCCGCGAAATGCCGTAGAACCGATCAATCAAAACGATGCAGTAATGAAAAAATAGAGCAAATTATACGTTTTCAGTAACACAGGGAAATCTTGGAATGAGCCTAACTAATTATAACTCTACAGAATGTATTTTTCTTTGAATGTTCTTATTAACCCGAGTTATATTTTCAATTCGCACTTCAGAGGATTTACAAAATATCAAAGCAACTAATTGATAATGCGAACTACAAATGTACTCCAGCATCAAAGATGCATATTAATTGCGACATTTCATATCAGCATAAAATAAAAATTTGTTGATAGTTTTTATGAGTGAAAATCATTCGCCGCACAATAACGCCTTCATTATAAGTTTTATAATTCTTACATTACAGGAAGTTAAGTCACCAAAGACTGAGAGGAAATTGGCGGTTTTAATATAAAATGTGTTAAACATTATTTCTATCCAATGAAGACAATATCAATTTTTATTTCTTGATTATTTTTATTTATTTATTCTTCTCGCTTAAAATGTCTGAATCGGAAGTTGCGTGCGCATGCTATAGTTGCAGAGGAAGTATATGAACAAAGATTCTGGAAGGCAAATGTAAAGTCATTAAGGTTAACCTATTTGACTATTTTTTCTCCCATATTTTTGTTGTTTTTATCACAAACTGGGAACGATTTATATATTTGTTCTACAACCGAATATTAAGGTCAACATAAATAAGGAAGATGACTGTCTCAGTTATATATCGAGTGATATTGGGCGGTAATTAGGAAAAAAATGATTTTTTTTTTATTTTAATATGTATTTGATTACTTTGTGGTAAAAGTTGATCTTACGCAAGAATCTGAACCAACTTCTGGTAACTTATTCGGAAGATGTCCATCTTGTCATCCCACATGTTTAAATATGTTGTTCTTAGATTTTTACTAAGTTATCAACAGAGGAAGCGTCAAGGTGAAACATGTTGATGATCTAATGAGATGATAATATTTTGTGTTAACACATCATATTTCCATTTTACACCAATCATTTCTAGTTAGGAAAAAGGTTTAGCTATGGGCCCTCTACACTCTTCCGTGTTTTATATTTTATAGATTATTTCGAAAATGTTTCCCGATAGAACCTTCCGCCAATCCAGCTTAGATTCATCGATACCTTTATAAAATAACGCGACCAAGAGGGCGTAAGCATCCTATTTGACAGGCTGAATTGTTTCATCCCTTTCATAACTGGGAAGAAATAAAATAGTATACACGGTACTCTACGCTTATCAGACGCTTTTATTCCTTATAGAATATCTTTAAAAATCACCCTTCATCCTATAAATCGAAATCGGTGATGGAAGTTATAAGTTAGTTAACTTCGTGAGAACCTTAGTTTCTGTAAACTTATTTTATATTTCAGGAGGTAGGCAATCATGGGTCACCCCAACTTCCGGTCCTCTGTAGCTCAGTAAATTTTCTCTTTTTATTATCCCTTCTAAACCTTCCGCCATCATTTTACTCAAACTCACTAAGTAACTTACGCGTTGTTTTTTTCTCTCAGGCTGTCCTGTGAGTATCAGGTTTTCCAATCGATCTTTCCTCATTATGTGTCTAGAAATGTCAACTGTCTCTTCATCTTTTTCCTATTTTTTTCCAAAACTCAGTCGTTGCTCGCATGTTCGGTCCATGGTGTCCTCAGCATCCTTCTGTAAACTACATATGTGTTACCTCAAGTCTCTTCTTCAGCTGTGATGAGATTCTCCAGCATTCATTACCATAAATGACGAGTGATTAGTGTTTGTAATAAACTTGTCACGATTACCGGTAATGAGGATTTCAAGCTATAATACTGCTATAAGGATTCAGCAGTACGACAAGCACTCTCGTATGTTTTAATCTACGCATAAATCAAATATAACCTTATTTCTGTATCTAGATGTACTTGTATGTTATGTAAAACTAGTACTTCATCCTGGTTTGTGATGAATTCATCATAATTAGTGAGGATTTCAGACTGCAATAAGGTTAGGTTTCAGTGCTAACTTCTTTTCTAATTATTATATTCTAAATAATTACTAGAAATTTGGTACTTCCTCTTGGTCTGTGAGGAATTTGTCATAATTTGTCAGTTTTTCAGGTTGAAATATGTTATTCAGTAGGCGAAATTAGGGAAAGTGACGAGGATTTATGGAAAAGTAGAAAAGTTTTTTTTCTTCTGGGTTTTCCTTCAAAAACCGAGGAGGGTCGCGTATAATACATCGGTGCGTCTTATAAGCAGCGAAATACGGCCCTTCATTTTTTTTATATATCGAACAACGTATATAAGGGAAACAGCAGGTTTTCATTTTCATTGACTTCAGCAACAAGCAAGAAGAACACTTTAATATGAAATCGTCCGACGGTCAGCAATAAGAACAAAAGAGGAAAATCCAGTATGACTGACAATCTAGTTGCAACGAATATCACTTAAGCAAAATGGATGTAACAACGTATCAAAACGATTTGGAAACATTAAATATAGTAATGATATTTAATTCGAAAACTAACCTTCATAAACGTCTAAACGGTTTTGGTTCCATTCGTGATAAAAGTCATAACTTTTATAGAAGATTATGTAATTTCTTTTAAAATCAGACTAAAGAAATACGAGAAAATCGTAAATTTTAGGTGGACAATATGTCATAGCGGCTCATATCTGAAAAGAGATGTTTTTTTTTTATCACGTTAAACGTTAATGTTAGTAGATACACATATTTGTGTAGACACTCCGTTTATCTATTAAAAAATATATATTTATTTATTTTCGTCTGTGGACTGAGTATTCGAGACATCTTATTCAAAAAATAAAATACGCCCTTTCCGGTAGGATTCGAACCAACATCACCCTGGACAGAGTAAACTGTCATTAATTCCGACGTGCCTTAACCATCTTGGTCATGAATAAGCATTACCGGCTAAACAAGGTCTGAAAAGTGCCTATAAGCGAAATCATTCTCTCCATAAATTCTCGGAATTTCATATCTCTTCAGTTTCGTATCATTAAAATAATGTCTAAAGTTGTGGATTTTTATTTATTAATCTGAAAGATCACTTTAAACATTATTCCTAGTTGATACACATATTTGAATAGACGCCCATGTATTCATTAAACAGTATTTATATTTAAAGAGGATTAAGTAAGTCTTCTTTTTGTGCCGTAAACATTGACGACATAAGAATCAGATCTGTCTCGAACTCCCTGTTCTTTGTAGACATAAAAAATGAGCTTCAAATAATCCTTTTATTCCTTGCTCTGTCATTCATTTAAACAAACACATTAGACAGGTCACTCTCTTACATTCAATAAGTACCGTGATTGACAAATAATGCAAGTCATCTTTCATTCTTATGTCAAGTCTGTATTCTTACGTTTAATACACTTATTTTTCCATCTCAATTACTGGCGTTGTTCATTTATTTGTGCAGGATTCCATTCACGGAATCCACAACAGGTACTAAACGGGATATTTAATCTAATCAATTTTTTCGACATAACAAAGTGTGGATTTTATGATCCTGAGCTATAAGAACAATGCTTTGTTTATTATTTATTTATTTCGATTTTAAGTGTTTCATATAATTATGTCCTAGGGAACGAAAGCATATGCTTTTTTTGTCTTTGATGGTAATTGTTATATAGGAATAATAGAGTTTGAACATAGATCGCCAGTGAGCAAACACAGACGATCCCATTATTGAATTAAGTAGACCACGTGACCATAGAGGAAACTCATGTATGTAGGGAGAAGCTGGTGACTAACGATCTCCAATTATAATCTCTTACTGTTCGGATCATTCTTCCATTCTATCCTCTATTACTATACGGATCACCATTTCTAATCTATCCTCCGTTACTATAAGGATCACCATTTCTACTCTATTATTATACGGGCCGCTCTTCTCTATTCTATTCACTATACTACTTATCTATTCAGATCATTATACGGATTATTATTCGAACGAGTATTATCGAGAAAGTACTATTAGTGCGAGTGCTATTCGAAGTCGTCTGACATCAGCATTGTTCTTCGGCGTACAAGAGTTGTATCTGCGATTGTATGATCTCTACTACAACGTGCATTACGAAAGTGACAACGAGTATTCGTTGACATCAAAAAAGGACTTTGTCGTATTGAATCAATACAGTCGTCAAAATTATGTTTCTCACTCATGTTACTCAAATATTAAAATATCTTTTTTATGAAATAATATTAGAATATATCTGCGTCTACATATACGGGAAAAGGACACCCAGATCGGACGTGTGAGCGGAAGCGAAAAACCCGACCAGAGCTTGGGATTTGCCATATATTTATGTCTTGGAAGATCGAGGAACCTTTCGATAAAACCTTCGAATAAAAATTCTAATCCTTCCTTATACACAGCTTCGCTTCCTACTCTTTCACTTACTACAGTTTCACTTTCCGCGGTCAAACACTGAAATAAATGATTTATTGATTTTATAGGTAATTGTCCAAAGACAGGACCGTGATGATACTGGCATTTCAAAGAGGCTAAAGAGAAGCAGAAAAGCGCTTGCTTTCAGTTTTTTCTCTATTTAACAAAGGAAATAAAAAGCCTTATTTTAAGGTTTCTATGATCTAAAGAATCGCTGGGGACAGTGTAGCGTGAGTTCTACCATAATTTTTGATTTCACGGGAGAACGAAAGCGCGCATTGTTGATATTGAATACGGTTATCCCTAAAACACATTAACTGAAAAAAAAGGAAAATCAAGTGAACGATAATATTGTGAGTTTTGCTTTTGGTTTAAAGTGGAAAAAAAGATCTACAGAATAATATTAACCCTTAATTAAATAATCGGCGGTGATGCCGCAGAAATCAGAACCAATCGTAGAAATCACGCTAGACCGAAACCGAATCTTCGGTTCGTCTCATACCTTTTATTATTATATATTGTTATACTTGTGTCTCTAGTTTATGCTGCTTAATTTATAAATAAAGCTTTTATCATAAGTGCGATGACCTCCATCTTGAGGCGCATGACAATCGCAAGACATCATTTTCAACTTTTATTTGAGTCCTGAACGGATATGACTCATTTAATTCAACAAAAACCTTTTAAAAAACTTGTCGCAAAGAATGCAGACATGTCTTTTTCGTCAGGTTTACTTTTGTGAATGATTGTTTGTCTTTTCATCCCATTAGCTGACTTGCATTTCTGGCAAATGATCAATTGTTTCTCATAAGTGCCAGTCTCTTGAATGTTCCTAAATGCCAGATTTCTTACCACCCAAGTAAAATCTGATAATACATACGCATATGCAATTATAAGTAGTTCGTATTGAATATTATATTGTGTAGTACGATTACATTCCTTAATGGACCCAGTGTCTAATTTCAAGAATGGTAATGGTGATGGTGAAATTAGCTTTACAGGAAATGTTCAGCATTCATTGACCGAAATGTTAACGTTGCAGTTGGTTAAAAATGACAAAACCTTTTCTGAAACTTTTATCGCTTTTTCTAATAATAATAGTGCCATTCCTCCGAGCATTTTTCTTATACTGCGGATCCAGATTATATCATTATTTTTTTCAGTTACATATTTATAGCCAGTTTTGTGATTTTTTAGCGACAGTGATGAAGGATAGTCTTCTTTAAAACCAAAAGGATCCATTTGCTTAAAGCCATTGTCCGTCAAACGGGAAAATAGCTTCGGGATTTTGTCTTTTATTAGAAAATTGTTACTGCAAATTGAATCTATGTTCGAACAAACATGAAGTAATCCTTTTTTTTTTTTCGTGCATGTTTGCAGAATTTCTTCTTTTTTTCTCGTCCGAATGGCAAGATGGCGTATGCCTATAACTGCATTTGAAACACAATGCCTGAAACAATTACGATTTGACGGCCGTGCTGAATCTTTTTTTTTTTTTTTTGCAAGGAATGGAACTTGTTCTATATAAAACAAAAATAAATCTTCTAATTCTTTAACAAAAACGAGAAAAGTTCAAATTCTTTTTTTTCTTCATTAAATTTGTTTCCTTTTTCTATTGCGAATCAAAAAAAAAACACGACTTTGCAAAGTCCAGTAACTTAAAAGAATCTGACTAGAAAGAACAATTTTTACGTTATTATAAGATTTTATACATATCACAATATTGATGGATGTGAATGTGGCATAACAGTTATTAGAGCGGGACGTGACATCGGCGATATGAGTTCAATTTCCTACCTCTGCATTCGTACAAAGGCTTTGGAAAACTCAAGGACGTATACTTTCAGCTCTTGTAGCTATAGTTTTCTATAAGTGATTAGACGAAGCTCTTAACGCTTGGATAGTAGTTAGTCTAAGAGAAAAAAAATTACAGCTTTAGATATAGCAACGAGAACCCCTACCGCATTCCTCAGGTAATTATAGCAATTCACAGCCAATAAATAAAATACATATTTAAAGAGTCATAACCGCCAAAGTCCTAGATAAACATGATATTAAAAGATTAAAGTTCTGCAAGCTTCATGCATCCATATTTCGCTGAAGTTGAAGCCTTTAAAAAGTATTGACTAAGCTTAATATACTTTATAACAAAGTTGCATGTGTGATGCATCCGATGAGTATCATGCTTTAATAACAGCCTAGCAGGTTTAGCTCGGAACCGAGCAACAATTAGGGGAAATTCGGGGTTGAATATGGCCTTCCTCAGATATATATATCAATCAGGGAATTCTGAACTGGAGACTTTACTTAATCTACATAGGTAAACTGGCCATGTCAAGGGATATTTTATCTTGCCATCTTTAGGGATATCGTATCTAGTTCTCCTTGTCAATACAGCTAAGTTATCGTTCGACCGTTTAATTCCAGGTGCACTCTACTAAATCTAGTGACTGAACTCACATCCAATATATCACCAAATTCAAGAACCCAAGATTTAATCCAGTAAGCCATTAATATCGTAATTCAAATCATACCACTTCAAATAGAATCTCCAAAATTTAGAGCATTTCTAATTATCGAGTCTTCAGCGAAGCTAAAGTACATTAAAAATTTTCCTTACAGTTAACTTATTGCCAGGCGTAATTATAAGCGTGAATAGAGTATAGATGAACACAGAATCAAAATAAATATTTCTTACCGTTTCCTTCCTTCCCAAAACAAATACGCTTAAACTGTAAAACTCACTTAACTATTTACATTATTCAGACTATTGTCCTCATATTTGTCGCCATATTTATTACAACGTTTGGGCCGTTGTACGCTCCGGCCTTCTTCGGGTGGTTGGAATGTCGAACCTTTATTTCGCTCACTGGTGTAGACTGTTCTAGTCCCACGTCCCATGTTTAATGGATATCCTCAAGGACATGTGGCACAGTGGATAAAGGCGTTGGTTAGATCCAGTGACAGGACCCAAAGACTGTGAGTTCAATACCCGGTTAAGGCCGTAGAGAACATGGAGAGGGGAATTAACAGGAGATAACTGATAAATGACATCCATTAAACATGGCGCGTGGAATTAGAACGGTCTACCCCAGTGACCGAAATAAAGGGTTCAGTTCGACATTCCAACCAGCGAATAATGTAAATATTGTACATAATACATCATCTCAGAAATATAGACAGTCACTTAACTAACTTGAAATAGAAACACCTCGGAAAGAAAGAAACTCGAAAAGGGCATTAAGATAAAATCATCCAATCAAGATTTAGCGCGTGTGCTCGCATAATAAAAGCTCACAACAGATCTGAAAAATTTAGTTGGTAAGCAGTAGCATTATTTGTTCCAGAGCTCGTATCCAGATTTTAGGATTATCGCATGCAGTAAAAGAGACTAATGTCTTGCATTCCCTTTTCTTTTTATGAAGAAGGCTAACTTAAACTTGCAATATATGAACCACAGAAGGATTCGTGAAGCTAAAAATGAGGTTGACTAAAGCCTGGCGATCAAACAAAATTGTGATTAGAAATGATGACAGTCTCAAATGGTTTGGGAATTGATAGGGTTATCGTAGTGCTAAATGATGGCTGCAAAATGCCGACTTTTACGCTGCTAAGAACAAATAAATGGGAATCCTTTAAAGTAAAATCAGCTTGATAAGCCACATAACAAAACAATCACTAAGATTTTAACGACAGATGCCGTTTTAGAAATAATCTGGAAATAAAACAAGACTATTTATCTTGAATAAACTCGATAAATTAATACAATTGTAACTAGTGGGATGTTCTCAGAGCAAACAAAAAAGTTAAAAAATGTCTGTCATTTTTTCGTAGAAAAAACAAAGGCATTCATTAGAATACGACACGAACAACCCCTAACATTTTAGGAAATCTTGATCTACAGGGAAACGATAATCAAATAATCTATAACATGGTCTAGGAAACAGCTACTTGTATGTGGATAGGGAATTAATTCTAAGGCTTATCAGGACTTATTATCTGTGGGCATAATCTTCACAGAATCCGCTAAGTAGGTGACACTGAGTTGATCGCAGGTCCAGAATAAAAACTAAATCAGTTATTAAACAAAATTATCGACGAAATCAAGAAGAATATACTAACACCAAACTGTGAAATCGAATGCCTACTTACGCCAATATTTCCAATGAGAGTAAATTCCGGGCCTCTGTTTTAGCTCGCAGATTAATGGCAGATTCTCGTTATTACGGGTTCTACGGGAATTTTTGCCCGAGACTATGGGTTAGGAAAAAAAAAGGCCTTGTGCTAGCACCTGCTATGTGGGGAGGTGGGGTAAATACCGAGTCAGCATTAGGTCTTGGCCACGTGTTAAGTTCATAGTGCTTGTCGAACTCTATGCCTTCGTGAGGAGAGGAAACCAGACGAGTTTATGCCGAAAGGCAGATTCTCGTCTGGAGAGGTAGACAAACCCAATCGACTTATTACCGTGTCTACGGGAAAATTTGCCCGGGCTGTGTGAGGGGCCGGAATAAATACCCAGTTAGCGTTAGGTTAACTGTTAATTGTACCTTCGTGGAGTAAAACTTCTATTTCATTACTTACCTACGCGTTTGTTTTCCTTATTTATTTTCATCTGTTATCACGAAAATACGAGATTATAACATCTTCTGAAGTGCAATAATTAGCAAACGTACGAATGATCTTTTTTACAATCCAAATTATTCAAGGCCAGCTGATTCCTTGTCCTTCACTCACTGTGTAAATGTGATCGTATGTAATGAATATAATTATGTCTGTTTTGCGAAAATGACGTACAGGCGCTTGTGCTATTCACTGTACCAACCAGCAGAAGCACACACACACACATGCACACACTCACACACGCACACACACACCGGCACACACGCACACATTTGCACACGGAATTTGACTGATTTTGAAATAAGGCATTAGAATTCATCTCCTATCCAATATAAGTATCTTTACCTTTAATAATAAAATCAGTGATATGAAAGAAAAAGTAAAATTGATCAATTGTTTCGTGAATTTAATTATTGTAAGTTTAATCCCTTAGCCGGACTCTGTTTACTTAGACTCTTTTGAAACAGGAAAAGCCATAACTGATCATAACTAGACGATATATCTCTAGACATATCTCCCTCCCCATAAATTAAATAAAGGGTTCTGTTCAAAATACTCTGTAGGTTACAGGTATCTGTAAACCTCCGATGAAAAGCCCAACAACCACAACGTTGTGATAACAACAACTAAGATGAGGATAATAGTTTCCATTAAGTTTTTTTTAAAGAAATTATTCGTCAATAAATATATTTATTTGGAAATAAATATATTTATTTAAGAACATTTATTTTTTTTAATAAATATTATGTTCGCCATTGGCATGTTCAGACGCAAATGTGCATACACACTTTGAATGAAATTGAAATGAACATGTGTGTGGCAAGAGTTAATCGTCCTTTCCCTCTGGCAACAACCCTAGTAAAAAGAATACGAGTATAAATCGAAACGTTCAGCCCTTTGAGTCAGTTTTTATGACTTCTTCTATAATTAAGCTGAATGTATTTTGTAATATAAACAGAGTTGTAGTTAGTTTTGAAGTTACATTATCCTGCTGTCAGCGAAGTTTCATCTAAAATTCTTAAATTAATTTGCGACATCGTTGCAAGCTCAGTTCAGAATATCATTATTCTTTTTGATGTTCACCTGGACAACAAAAAAAAAAAAACAGAAACTGAATAAGAATGATTTCCTATTTTCCTCGAGTGTAGATTGAAATCAATTCATGTGTCAGCGGACTTGGCGCATATATCAGTCTTCTTTTTTCAGTCTAACTCCGCTGAAAAGAAAAAATCGATGGCGACATCACTCAGATTGATTCACAGATTTATTGCGCTTAGGAATCCACCCTTTCTATAGATGAAAATCGAATGACACATCAACATCATCGGGGTCACTTCAAATAGTAATGAAATTCAACCTAGAGTTTAGGGTTAGATTTAAATTTAGATTAGTTAATTTAATTATTTAGATTTTTTAAAATTATTTCATCCCAATGAATGTGATCAGGAAAATTAGACGCTAGGGGGGGTTACTGGTCATGAAACAGAAGGAGAGGAGTTTAGTGGGTAAAAAAGACAACAAAAAGATCCAGGAAGATGGTAAATGGCATTTAAAACTTTGAAGATCATAGGTAGCAGAGAAGCAAGAAACTGAAAGAGAGAAAAAGAAACAATTAAAACAAAATTTATGGTTGCATTTAGTTAGCTCAAAAGTAAAACGGTTGTACGCGTAAATTCTTGCAGCCGAGATACCAAGTTAGAACGTTCATTAAGGCATTTGTTATGGCAATATTTCCAGCAATGACAGATGGGAGATATTCCAGGGGTTAGTTATGTAGTGGGGTGCCTGAAGTTAGGTTGCCAGGTCAAGACCGATAACATTATATCTTGCAAGTTGCACTAGTGCCCTTCTTTGGATTTTGTCAAAGATTTCGTATATAGCAGCAGCACAAAACCAGAGAGAGCAGCAATATTCATTGTACGAACGAATGGTTGCTTTATAAATGACTGTTGTGGTAGGATCCACCTAATTTGCATACTGGAGTACCGACCATATAAATATGGTTGGTACCAGGAAGAGAGGAAGGAATCAAGAGATTCAACCAAAGACTCTGCCCGACTGCGACTCAGTCAACACATTCTCCAGGAACGGTCTTACCAGAAATATACAAAAGACTATATGTAAATATTGTGTACACTTTCTTGTTTCAATACATGTTGTTCAAAGTACATTTTGTGTTGCATTATTATTCCATTCATTAGTCAAGTTTCAACAATGACAAAGATGGATTCTATGACACGACACAATGAATAAACCTTCCTAGCAGCGGGCTTAAAAATTGATACAATCTAATCAAATCCCCATTACGTCAGTGGATAAATATAAAACCAGAAAGCCGAAATGAGTTCTTCTTCTGGATCTTGTCCGGGCTAATGATAGGCAAAATATTCTCTATGATGATTCAAAGACAGCAGTTAGTTTTAAAAGTGTTACAATTTAGAAACTATCTCCTAGTAACTGAGTGGCTGTCCTTTTCGAGAGAATTTGCCAGTTTTATTTTTCCGGTTTATCGGATTTACTTTTAAAACAGGATTAAATAATTTTGTCACCAGCATAAATCCCGAGTTGGAAACTGACAACATCGAAAAGGTCGTTGATGAAAAAGAGAAAAAAATGTAGATCAAAGTAACTCTTGGCGTCTCCCGCATTAATATGAAAAGATCTAGAACCATATCCGTTCAACTCGACTTTCATGACACGATTGTTTAAAAAAGATTGGATTAAGTCAAATATTCGACCAAAGAAACCTTGAGTTTGGGAAGAAGGTCACTTTAACAAATACCTTCCAGATATCTAAAGCCACAACCGAATATCGAAAGATTGATAGAAAAATTCAGTAATAATTATTAACCTATAGGCAATAGTTTATCTTGAAGAACGCTGTACGAAATGAGATAACCAATTCAGTATTGATTAGAGCGTTTACTACTTGGACAGAGCGAGGTAGAAAATTTACAAATGCGATAATTCGAGGGATCCGATGGTTTACCAGAGTTCTTAAACACAGGAATTACAGAAGAGGATTTCCAACAATCTGGAAGACAAAAGACAGAAAAGCATTTCTTGTAGAGTTTGGAGAGAACAAGGACTAGTTCAAGATCACCTACCCATGACAATTCCACGGTTGCCGTCATGCTTTGTGTGGAAAGAAAAAAAGATAAAAGCTAAATCACATGATTAAGGATCGAGCGACGAAATCACCTGCGTTTTTAGAAATGTAATTATCCAACGTCGAAAGCCCGACGTAATGGAATGAAAGTCATTTGATTTGATAACAAAGATAATTTGTGTAGATCGTCTATAGAATGAAGGCCTGTTTTCTGTCTACTATGCAAACCTCTGGGAAACTGGATACTGAATCTATCGTAGCGTCTCAGAAATAAGTGCATAAATATGGTTCTGTTCAAAACACGCTGTAAAATCACGAGGGGTTCCAGTTACAAAACGTGGTATAGTCTTCCTCAATGTTTCAAGTTGTAGTAAAAAAAAGAACCATGTTGCCACATTATCGTATTTGCCAATGTTAACATTCCTATGTTTGACAAAGAAATAGAGAGCAAGGCAGCCTAACGCTTCTTATCCAACTGACTCAGAGACCATTTCAGAAGAATAATCAAAACGTGAGGCACAGCGATATATATTCAAAGTATTTATTCTTAATGCGAAATTAGTAACCAACAAAGGAATATCCGAAGGAAGGCAGTAGTCAAATAAGTATCGAAGAGTTGCGATATTTTGACCAATATAAATTTATTTATATATTTATATTTATTGAAAGCAAAATAATGACCAATAATTTCCGACAAAGAAGTGAAGCAATTTATACACAATTCACAAATTAAGTAATCGATGTAGGTGAGAATATTCGTCCGACAAACTCTTGCAATGTTGCTTTTATTTTGCTTTTATTGTCTAATTCTATAAATGCCGCAATTGTTTTATTATTGTACAGATCGAATTTATTAGTACAAAGAATGTTTGATGAGTACTTTTGTCCAACACACAAACACACACAGAGACTCACAGCCACCCATCTATATATATATATATATATATATATATATATATATATATATATATATATATATATATATATATATCTTTTCCATGTAGCCTCTTAGAATGTAACGTATATCCCAGCATTCCTTAATGAAGACAAATTACAAACGACATCAAAGGCTTTCTTAAATTCCCGTTTCAGGTTTTCAGGTTTCGCCTCACTCATTAATGCATTTTTTCTGCTTTTTCTTAAACGTTCGCCATTTTTATGTTTTCCACGTATGCACATGAACTTACGCAAGGATATCTCAAGTCAAATTAAGCGTCAAAAATGTTGTTTTTCATATCAACAATTGCTCGTAAAATATCTGTGATGTGCATTGGAAACATTTTAGAACGACTGTCATCCAAATGATTGATTCTGGCAATGAAACCCCATATGCATAGTGACTATCGTCTTTTTATCTAAATGCAAATAGCTTCAGTTTTGTATTTTCCGTATTCCTTTAACTTCTTTTCCTGGTATTTCCAATGTATAACCTTTTCGCATTCTTATTTGCTCCAGATTTTTATCTTTCATCCTCGATTCCTTCCATTATAACTCCTTATAATTATCACAAATAAATGTATTTTGTTCTATTAAGTTTGAACACTTTCGTCAAAATGCTGTTCTAATTGTTTAGCACATTACTCAGAGCTTCTGCTTACTCTACAGTCGTTGAGTACTCTCTCCTAAAGAATAACTTCTACCTTAGTTAGGATTACAAATATAACCGCCAAGGCCATGAAAGTGTGATTCAGACTGAGTACATCGTACAATCATCGCCTATAACAACTTGATTGATCTCTCAAAACCTAAACTAGAATTGTTTACATTTCTTGTATCATATAAGAAATGTGACCGGAAAGTGATCCAGCCTTTTAAGATTTGCAAAAATACCATAGGGTAATGGGACCCCATTAAACATCGGAGTACCCCCCATCAGAATCTCAAACAATTATCTCAGTTTTCCAAACAAACTGCAAATAACTTTTTTTCAGGATCTCCATCTATTTCTTTGTCAGGTTGTTCTCAATTCTATCGATTTGCTAATTTTAGCTGATAGCACCAAAAGTCAGAAGTCTTCAAATGGCTGATTGCTTTCCAGAAAATTCCTGAAATTTCAAAATATTTTTTATTGCTTACACATTCAATCGCCGAATACATTTGAAGTGTCAGTGCTAACAGTTTAATTCAGCTTCGTTCTTTGAGTCAACCTTTGAAGTTTTTTTTAATCATTCTAAGTTTTTACACCAAATAATTACCAAATAAAAAAAAAAATATTGAAGCCTAATCACTACAGTGTACGCGATGGTTGCTCATTTCATAACATCTCTCAATACTGTCACAAATATGTCTACATGTATTTCTATATGCTAATTAATGTGGCCTATTTAGGGAAATTGATTCAAGGTTGCTGAACCAATTCTAACCTTATATATATATATATATATATATATATATATATATATATATATATATATATATATATATATATATATATATATATATATATAAAAAGAAAATATACAGAAAAAAAATTAATAAGCAATTATGCTCTATTAATGTTAATATAGATTTTTGTTTGTTTTTTCTTCATACTGTCGGATCTATATCCATATATTTGCTTACACACACACATATATATATAAATTCATTGAGTCTGATATAAACCTCAACAGGAAAATAGAGGAAGCACTGGACGGCCGTTTCGTCCTATAATTGGGACTCATCAGCAGTGCGCATCCACCACCAGGTATCGAAACCCTGACAGTTGGGTTGTCATAGACAACATACCAACTGTACCAACCGGGCCTCGACACCGAAGAGATTCATATCAGACTCAATCATATCAGAGTAGTCGTGGCTCCCGGGGGCACAGTCTTATGGTTATATAGCGAACTCAGGAGAGTTCCGCCACGGAATATGTGAGTGAGCGGCGCTATGTTGAGTCTGATATGAATCTCTTCGGTGTCGAGGCCCGGTTGGTACAGTTGGTATGTTGTCTGCTTGACAACCCAGCTGTCAGGGTTTCGATACCTGGTGGTTGATGCGCACTGCTGATGAGTCCCAATTATAGGACGAAAACGGCCGTCCAGTGCTTCCTCTATTTTCCTGTTGAGGTTTATATCAGACTCAATGAATTTATTTATATGTTTATCAAATCCTCCTACTTATTATATAGTGATTTTCTAAGCGTTGCTTAGATGTGGCATATACACCCAGTGAGGATCGAACTCACTATATATAGCAAGACAAGCTTTTCTAACCATTACACCATTCTGAGGTGTCCCCTACTTATTATATATATAACCTGGCTCGATACTTTTCAAGCGGACCCTCTTTATTGATGAGACAAATTCGTTCAGAGTATCACGATTTATGCAGGTGATTCCCTCTTTTATATGTTACTCTCTCTTTTCTCTTTCTATTTCTTTCTCTCTTTCTTTGTTTCTTAGTATCTTCACTTATTTATCCGAAGTCAACTGGTATCTTGCCGCCTAATGTAGCACGATATTTTGTATACCTCGCTATTTTTGTTCTCACTAATATGGTCGTGTGTCAATTTATGCTACGTTGGTCCGATTGGGACGCTCGATGATAAGCGGTCTATTCTTCTGGTACAAGTGTTGCGTGTTTTAATCCAGACAAAACACGATATCAAATAATGATTGCCCTCGCGAGGAAAATTGACGAAGCAGTAACGAACTTTATTCTGGTTTGTCCCCATAGGGCTTGTACTGCTCGGACGTAATATCGAGATGCGTATGTGAAGATCGCTAAATAAGGGCTAGAATGTGAATACAAAACGTAATTTGAAACCCGAAATGAAAATTGGCGTTTACCTCAGATACCACTTTACTAGTGGTCAGTGTTTGAATCAACATATCGAATGCTGATATCGAATTTTGAGCTGTGATTGAATTTCGAATTCAGTTCAAGAGAAAATATCTGTAAACAAGTGCTCTCCACGGCTAGTGGAGAGGGATCATCTTAATAATCTCATCTTACTCTGGTATAACATGTCTGCTAATATATGATAATATAATAAGGATTGAACGCCTTGCAGCAGTAATATTTTCAAATCTATGCTTTACTTCGTATCGAAACCACTCTTGTATTATTTATAGGGTTTACTCAGTTTCGAATCTAATTTTATTATCATTTTTGTTCATCCTAAATCGAGATCCTGCTTTTTTCCTCACAATTTGAATAATTTTCATTTCATTTTTTTTTGTTTTACGTATTTTCAATCCTATTTTCATCTAATCTTTTTCGCTCTTTTTCTTCCTTCTTTTCTTTCATTGTCGCTTTCTTTTTTCTTCCTTTTTGCTTGCCCTGTACTTTTCTTTATTACTTTTATATACTTAGACTTTTCCTTTTAGTTTTCTTCGTTTCTACCTTCTTTCTGCATTTCTTTCTTCTTTGAGTCTCTCCCCCACTTTTATTTATTTTCTTTCTGTATTTATCTCATTCTTCTTTTTTTCTTTCTTCTTCTGTAGTTTATTTTCTGTTCATTTTGTGCCTCTCTTTTTAAATACCATATTGATTTAAAGCAAGAGAACCCGATTTACTCTACTATTTAACCCATAGGTAAGGCAACAAAAGATGGGTTCTTGCCTTTCCAAAGGACAATAATTCGAAAGTAGAAACAACATATCATGTCTACAATTATTTCTTATTTTCATTTTATTCCTTCATTTTTTATTATATTTAATCTTTTTCATTTTTATTCGTTTGATTATTTTCATGTTTTATGAATCTAAAATGTATATTTCTCTCTTTTCTATTTTGTTATTTTTTATTATTATTGTCTTTTTCTTTTTTTCTGCTTTTACAAATCCCTTTTCAGTTTCTTTCACTTTTTTTCTATTCCTTTCAATAATCTAATGAAGAGTTTTACATAATGTCAAAAATCCTTGAGGAGCATCTTTTCAATTGAAATAACAAGATCTTTTCCTGAAGCAAGCACATGAATAAACCTACTGGGGCAGCGATGCAATCAAGCTGCTCATAAAGGATTGCCTTCTTGACATGGCGACAAGTACATAATTAAAATAGTTACTGTCATCGAAGACACACAAAAGGTTTTACATCTTAAAACATGCGAACGTTGATTGCCGACGATGTGTATATTAATATTAAATAATTGTATCTTAGTATTTTGAGACAGTGGGCAAATGTGTCTCCATAAACGTAATACAAGAAAAAAGAATAAAGATTATAGTAAAAAAAAAAAGAGGATTTTGTTTATATAATTCGTTCCTGTTGATCATTTTCTGTGCGTCTTTTAATGTTTTTTCTCATCCAGAAAAAAAAAACCTTTCGGGCATGAGAATGTTCTCACTCTGTATATGCAGTTCTCAGGATGTACGATCAGTTTTGACATTATACGTTTAGCTCAAATTGTTCATGTACTGCACATATAATTCTCAGATTATACATGCATTTTTAGGAATGTACGCAGTTTTCAGACTGTTCGTGGAGATTGTATGGGCAGGTCCCAGAGTACTGTTCAACGTAAATCTGCTTACAGCTAATACGCATTGTTACATATCATGCTGAGCCCACCTGCCAACAGGATTCATCTTTTCTACTCCTAGAGAATTAATAAGAGAGATTTTGTTACTTTCGGTTGCATCAGGTCAGGTGTCTCTAGGATGGAAGAAGAAATAAACCAACACACACACACACACACACACACACACACACACACACATACATATATATATATATATATATATATATATATATATATATATATATATTATAAATTGATTTAAAATATTTTTTTTCGCTAAACAGCTCTAACCATGTTTCAAAAATTCGCGAATTCGTTTGAGGATGAAATGGAACTAATGTCTTTAATTTAATTACAAAATTAAATTCGGGGCTTTTAGCTTCCATTTTTGAAACATGGTTAGAACTGTGTAGCGAAAAAACATATTTTAAATCAATTAATTTATAATATTAATGCTCTGTAAATTTACATTGAACATTACTTTGTAAAAATAAAAATATCTATAAGAACACCGGATTATATATCTTACTGTTCTTTCTTTTTTTTATTTATTTATATATATATATATATATATATATATATATATATATATATATATATATATTTATTTATATTGCGTATATTTTGGCGGCATGTTTTCATTAAGCCATGTCTTATTCTTATGAAACGATTGAAAAAAAATATCCTCAATTATTCTCTACTTATTTTTAATATTTTCCCTCATGTACACGGACAAGCTTCTTAGTAAACCTATTAAAGGAAGGAAGAAAATTACCATATTGATGCATATTAGTTTATTCCCTGCACTTTACATAAATGTAGCGTTTTTCACTTCACAAATAAAAAAGTTAATCTTCAAAGAAAGATATGTCTTATGTAAAACAAGATCCTGATAAATGAAAAACCCTAAAAATGACATTTTCATGGAATGTAGTTGAGTTTTGCACTGTGACTTTTAGTTTAATTTAACAAATATTTAACATAGTATTGTTTTCTTTTTTCTCCAAGACTTAATAATTTTCAGGTTTATTTATTTTATTCTACAACTACAGAGTGTAAACTTTTGTTTAGTTTAGTCATTCCTATGGTGAGGATCACTACCCTTATAAGAAAGAACTAAGGAAGAGATGCATAAAATTATAGCAGTAGTGAGGATTAGGATTTGGATGAATCAGAATCAAAACCTATAAGAAAATAATCGTACGAACACTTAAGTCACACAACATTTATAATAAAGAAATTAACATCCAATTATTAAGAAAATCCTTACTTGATTTGGATTTTTACTTAGAAGCTGGATATTTTTGTATCTTCGTAACGTTGACCAAATCAAACAGCGGATGCAGTGAGAACAAACGATTATCGCATTGTCACTCAAAAGATTGAGGTGGATTTGACCAAAGATTTAGTTTGAGATTTGAAATCTACACAGAAATAAATGTGACTGTTCGTTATCTGTGGCTGGCGTAAGAATGAAAATATTAGGGAACCAGAAATTTACATAATGACATATAACTTCCGTTCAAAATACTAGAGTCATTTCAATAATCTGTAGTAGAAAACACCTTTATAGATGATTTACACATCTCTTTTCATGAAGACAGATAAGTCGAGAATGATTGTTTGTTAGATTTATCTCTATATCTACTTCCCTGTTTTACCTTAATTGTGCTTGAATCTACAGTAGATTTCAAGGACATTGCATCTCTTTAGCGAGGTCTCACTTCAGCGAACTGAACAGCTTGAGAAGATTAAATCTCCCCATCCTACTGCTGTTGAACATCTTGCATTATAGATTTAATACATTGATTTAATACATATGACTATGAGCTTAGAACGGCAGTATCAGCGAGGAAACCCACCTGGTGTAATTTTTATATGTAGTAGACGAAAGGTATATGACCAAAGATTCAGCATTATATTGAATATTGAAAAGCACCATACTTTTACAAATACAGCTTTTTTTGCGTAGGATACCTAAAACTTCATTATCTTGCTTTACTTATTTCTATGTCCTGGATTGTGTTGGCAGATAGAACGTTGCCAAAGGAAATGAAGTCAAGGACCTCTTCTTGCAGATGGAAATGAAAGTCAAGTAAAATATATCTAAACATAGAAACTTACCTAAAACTTGACAAATAACTGTTTGTGCCCATGAACACAGACATACACACACAAAATGCATACGCACTTACACGTGTACTTAATTACAACGTAGAAAAAGGTGTATATAAATAAAAGTAACTAGTTATCGACAATAGAAATTCTTTTTGTGCATTAATCTTTTTCAAACACAATAAACTATTCACTTCATCTCCGTTTCATTAATTTCAATTAATTAATACCCAGAAAAGTCATCACAAAGATAAAGTTGATTGATAGCAAAAATTTCGGGTTTTCTTTTTCCAAACAACTAAGTTCTTGAAAACAGGAAAAGATTCAATGTAAGATTATTTTACTTTATGAGATAACAATCAAGTTGATTCAAAAGCTGGTTTGAAGATCTGATATTTAAGATTTTTGACCTAAACTCAGGTTTTGTGGTGCATCTTGTGTTCCGAAGACACTTTAGATTTAGACATCAAAAGGTATTAAGTTTTGTTTTTCAAAAAAAAAAAAATCGAAATATTACAAAGTTAGAATTAGTTTCCACAGATCTGATCTTTGAACTTCGGCTTCAAAATAATCTCTGACCTTCTTTTATAAGAACAATTATCATTATTCCGTAAACTATTAAGGCTAGGCGTCTACATTTTCTTTGAGATACCAATATAAATAACTTTGATTATTTAGCACTATTTACATTGTTTCGACTACTCTCCTCATCTTTGTTGCCATATTCACGACGTTTCGACCATTTTAAGCTCCGGAATTCTTCAGGTGATTAAATTATTTAAATTAATCCCGGCCAGTGGATAAAAGCGTTGTTTGGATCCAGTGACTTGACTCAAATAGTTGTGAGTTCAATATCTGGCTACTCTAGTGGTGAAATAAACTTGGAAAGTTAAGTTAAAGGGAAATAACTGAAACATCATAAGAGGAGTGACATGTGGAACTATAACAATCTAGTGGAGGACGGGGAGTACATTTATTTCATCGCATTTTAATAAATGCAAATAGATAATACACTGGCGATCCAACAACATTATATTTCTTGCATGGATCTCAGATTTTGGGATCGGTTGGGGAGAATTATCCTTGTCAGTGTACCATCTTTGCACTGAACATTGTCGTATACAACTTACTTTTCATCGCCTCTTATGATATATTTAACGAACGCTTATTTAGGATGATGCATCTGGAATTACAATTGGCTCCACAAGACGGAAAGTACTTAGGACTGAAGCTAGTTGTTTATGCAATATGCGAATCATCGCCTCCCTTTTTGTTATTTTCTACTGATGCAAGTCGATCATTCTTCCATAAGTTTATCAGAAGATGTTGAAGGCATTTCGAGATAAAACAATATTATATCAATTCTTCAGATTAATTTTATTAATTTCACTTTCTTTATCATCCATGTTTATTGTTACCGTTCATCTCTAACCTGAGGAGTTATCACTGAACTAAAGGTGTTATCTTGATTGAATTGAAATTCTATCCATTTCTCCACAACAGATAATCAGCATCTGAAACTGAAATTCATTCATTTATACTAAGCGATTTTATTTCTCCATATTATGATGTTGACACACGCCATAATATTAATTACTTGTCCAAAGTATTTACAACAATCATTTTCTAATCTATTTGAACGTATTTTCTTTCAAATTCCTTTTCTATTTTACTATAATAATAAAGGCATTTTAGAATACCGTACGTATTCGTGTATTGTGCGAGATTTTCTGATCAGTTTTTATGCAACAATATGTGGTCAAATTATACACAGGTAATTTTTGAAGAGATTGAAAATCGGGCATTTTTGGTGACAAGCAGGTTAATTTTCTGGGTTGTGGTGGGTTAAAATTAATACAAAACATTGGGTTGGACATATAAAAGAGGATATACGGTACGCAAAAATTAAATTGAAGACGATGAAAAAAGAAATTCATACAAATTGAGACTAATGTTTTATTGGCTATTTTCCGGACGGTATGCACTTTATTTATTTTATGTGATATTAATGAATATTGTCTGGATTTGGGGGATGGGTCATTATTCACACTACTTAAATACGGACTATAATAACTATTATTATTTTTTTATGTTATCACAACGTTTCTCTGTAGGTTATTCAGTTTAAGTACACCTGATGACCGCAAACATTTGTGATATTAACAACAAAGGTGAGAAAAATCGTTTGCCGTAATAGTGTAAGTGTTAAGGATAATCATTGGCCACATTTAGAATTTTACTTTTTATTTCAGTATTTGGCGAGATGAGATATATTTAATCAAATAAACTTTTGCAGGACACTCATCGATGATCAGCGTAGGGCAATAATTAATTTTTGTGTTGGGTTTGGTATGATGTGGAGACAAGGTAATCATGAAAAAAGGAAAATATCATTCGATTTTGCAAAGACATGTTATACCAAATGGTTTATACATAAATGGAATTCTTAGTCAACAAAGAAAAACGATCCTAAACAATCTTCTAAATCATTTCAATATTACCACGAGTCAAAAAACAGAAGCAACATTATGGAAATTATGATTGTCTGACTCAATGTTTTTCACCTCTCCCGCACTGAATTAGTATGGGATCAATTGGATGAGAGGGTGTAAAAAAACTGCCCAATTTGTGAGAGTGATATTCAATAAAATAGTTTTCCCCAGAATAAATTGTTTTATAGTGAATTTCTTATTTTTTGTCAAAATAAAAGAAAATACACTCTAGGTAGTGATATCTTTTTAATTTAACTTTAAAGAAAATAAAAAAAATAACTCATTTTAAGATGATTTTTAAAAAGAAATTCAAATTTAACCCCAAAACTGAGTCTGTATATATATATATATATATATATATATATATATATATATATATATATATATATATAATAAATTATCAGTAATCACGAGACCTGACAAAAGGGTCAGTTGTACACAATCAATGTGATGATGTTGAAAAAATGATGACAATTTTGAGTGATTCATCAAAATTTATCAAATTAAGTCCTGTGGACAGTTTTGATTCAACAGTGACATTAGAAAATAAATTTCAGAGAAAATTAGTCAAATGGGTAAAAAGTGGTGTCCTACTTTCTGATATAGTTAGCGACATTAGACGATTGGGCTGAATTCATTCCCGTTTATATGGTTTGCCTAAAACCCATAAGGCAGGTACCCCAGTTAGACCAATTCAGTTTATAGTGGGGGTCAACTCAGCAGAAGGTTGCCAAATATATTGTCTCACTATTACAACGTCTATTAGAATATTACAGTTGTCATTGCATAAAAGATTCTTTCTCTTTTACAAGAGATATTCAAAACTGTAATTCGACTAATACATTTATGTGTTCGTTCGATATCAACAACTTGCCCTTACCTGTGTCTCTGTTTCAGAAACGATAGATAGCTGTACAGATTTGTCTATATCATAGCCGGATATCTCCACCTGCCATTCCGGAAAACATTTTTGTTGAGTTGCTAAAATTTGCCGTTATGTCTGTTGAATTCAGTTTCAAAAACACAATGTACAGACAGATCAACGAGGTTTCTATGGGTTCAGTCATGGGGTTTACATTGGCGAATATCTTTGCTGGTTTCCATGAAAATCGTTTATATTCTGAAACTGTCAAACCACTAATGTATCATCGCTATATTGATGACCCATTTTGCTTCTTTGAAAATATAACGAAGGCAAAAATTTTCTTTTCATTACTTAATGGTATGCATCCAGCATTAAGGTACACTATTAAAATTGAAACTAATTCCACTAAATCTTTTTTGGATGTTTTAGTAACTAAAACACCATCCGGTTAAATTACATCAATCTATTGTAAACCAACTTTTACCGGACTATGCATTCGATGGGATGCATTTTGCCCCAACAAACGCAGAGAAAACCTTATCAATACATTTACACATGGAGCTTTGATGATCTGCTCAGAATCTAAACTTGATGAAGAGCTGAAAGCAATTACTAAAGCTCTAGCTAATAATGGGTACCCTTTATATATTATTAAGTCGGTTATGAAAAACAAATTTCTTAAATATCTCGAAACTCAGACCGAGTACGGTTTCTAAATGTCCTGTGTATTTGTTTTTTACCCTAAATGTCCTGTGTATTTGTTTTTTCAATAAGTGGTAAATTTGCCATCCGAATCAATTCAACGGTTAAAAATTGCAATTTTTCCGCCAATGTGCATGTTGATTTTTTTATACCAGGTGTGTGCTCGGAAGGACGTTCTGCCTCCCCACCATATTAATAATACCGTTTTGGATGTAGTTGCGGAGCCGACTACATACGTAGAACTACATTACGTTTAGACGCACCGATTAATTAGCACGTACTCGGAAGAATTAAGAATGGTACGTTCCAATCTGGTGACAAGACCAGTAACACATATGGCTCCGCCATTGCTGAGCGCCTTATAAACAATCCAAGTTGTGCCACAAATTTCAGCATTGACTCATTTTCCATCTTTAGTCATGCTCATTCTGTGTTGCACTTAAAGGTGTTGGAAAAGATCTATATCAGGTCCAGGCAGCCCTCCATTAACAGAGGGAATGCTTGTTAGGGCTTGACATGATTTCCATCTGATATTTCCACATTTATTTTATCACATGTTTCTCGTGTTTTTATATCTATATTGCAATATGTAATCTTTCTTAGAGTTCAGCTTTGTTGAATGAGGGCGAAACTTGTCTGGCTGTTCATTTTTTTTTCTTTAATCATGAATGGTAAAGCTCGTCTTGCCGTTTTTATTTCCATAATAAATTTTTTTACCCCCAAGAAAATAATGAAATAAATGAAAATAAGTCCAAAAGAGCCAGGAAAACCTACCTAGGTTTCACTTAAACGGATCTTCACGATATTCTGGCTAGATTACCGTGAATACCGTTTAGGTGAAAACCTATGTATGTTTTTTCTGGCTCTTTTGGATTTATATATATATATATATATATATATATATATGGTATAGATAGATATATTTCACTGTGATCATTTTGGTATCCATTTATTTATATATCAGTGGCGACTCAAACAAACATATATATATATATATATATATGTCAAACAAACATATATATATATATATATATATATATATGTACAGTATTTACATTAGTCGGATTATTGTCCTCATCTTTGTCGCCATATTTGTCACAACGTTTTGGCCGTTGTACGCTCCGGCCTTCTTCAGGTGGTTGGAATTTCAGACTGAACCCTTTATTTCGATCGCTGGGGTAGACTGTTCTAATTCCACGTGCCATGTTTGATGGATGTCAGTTATCAGTTATCTCTGTTAATTTTCCCTCTGAAAGTTCTCCACTGCCTTAACCAGGAATTGAACTCACCTTCTTTGGGTCTGTCACTGGATCTAACAAACGCCTTTATCACTGTGCCATGTGTCCTTGAGGACACATGGCGTCTACAACGGCCGAAACGTTGTGACAAATATGGCGACAAAGATGAGGACAATAGTCCGACTAATGTAAATATATATATATATATATATATATATATATATATATATATAGAAAGAAAGAACAATAAGATATATAATCTGGTGTTCCTATAGATATTTTTATTTTTACAAAATAGTGCTCAATGTAAATTTACAGAGCATTAATATTATAAATTGATTTATTTAAAATATGGTTTTTTTCGCTATACAGTTCTAAGCATGTTTCAAAAATGGAAGCTAAAAGCCCCGAATTTAATTTTGTAATTAGTTCCGAATTTAATTTTGACATTAATTCCATTTCATCCTCAAGCGAATTTTGGAGTAACTTTTAAAATTACTGGGTTTTAAAGACACAGCTAAAATCATAATTCACGTTTCCAAGGTTACAGATAAATTCACTTCCACTAGACAAGAGGTGTCTGTGTGTTCATTATGTCTGTATTTTGATGTATCCGTTATTAGTTACGTTTTGGTAGGGGGTAGGGATTTATTTTTCAATGAAATATGACATCCGTTGAATGCATGTCGTCTGGATATTTTAAAAATTTATTGTTAACGGCAAAAATTCTTACGGCATTTTTTTCTAATTGTATATTTTTAAAGATTTTTTTTGGGTGTTTAGGTTAGAATACGTTTTACTTAACTACGATTTGAAATATTTTAATTTTTAATTTTTAATATACTATATTTTTAAGAACAATTAAATGTATTAGTGTCCCTTATAGTATTTAGAATTATTTTTACATAACGTATAAGTATGTATATTAGGTTACAATATTTTTTTTGTATTTAAATGTTATTTAAGTAAAATTTATGACAATGTCGGCAAAAATAGCTACTTAATTTCACTGATTATAAATATATATATATATGTGTGTGTGTGTTACTGTGTGTGTGCATGTTTCTGTGTGCGTGTGTGTCTGTCTGTGTGCATTCTAGTACCATCCATGGAGACCATGAATTTTCACCATTACCTGTGATTTGTGCTTTTTTGTTATGTATCTTAAGGCCTATTCAACCATCCATTTATGCATACTCGTTATGGCTACCGCAATAAATCAATTCCTTCCCTCTATAATATTGTGGAACCGCGCAAGGATTCCACCTACTTTTACGTGCGCTCGCGTATTGCACCCCTTCCTTTCATATTCGGCTAGATATAGTAGTAAACAGCCGTCTGCTGCCGACGTGAGGAAATTGCTGGATGCTGCTGATTCCAGCGAGAACAGAATTTGAAGTTTTCCCGCGCATTCTCTGACGTCACTGACGAATGGTGTTTTTCAAATCAGTCGCTGCCTGGTCTCCGAGAAAAAAGGTCGACTTATTTATTTCGCTCCCCTTATCCATACGCGGGCCGAAATATCTTAACTACAAAGAACTTCCTAGAAAACTCCTTGGCTCATCATGCGGAATCTCTTCATGTGGTTGCAACTTTCTGCGAACAACTAGTTTGAACTTTCCTCCATTTTCTACCGGAGAACGTAGAGTTTACGACACTCTCGCCATCACAATTTTACAATGACTAATTCCTCGTCCTCACGCGAACAACTTGTTCGAACTTTCCTCCGTTCACTACCAGGGAACGTAGAGCTTTTCAACACGGATGATGGATAAACTTCACATACACCTTTTGAACTCTAACCTTACGAACAAGTTTAAAAAGAAAGAAAAAATAATAACATTACACACACATTAAAAAAATCTCGCACTGAATATTTTCTTTGTTGTGTAGGCATGTACCTTTTGCATAAGAAGACTCTGTTCCAGAATTTTCCTTCTGAGGGAACCTTTCCCGCCTTAGTCATTTTGATTTTCGTCTCGGCGCGGAACATTAACATTCTTTTACTGACTACTTGTCACTACCTTATACAACTTGCCTACTTGCTAAGAACTAGCTTTACTTTTCTGATAGTCTCCACTGAGACAAAATACCTTTTATCAAATAAAGTTTTATATTTGTTTTCCACCAGACTCGTTTTCGTCGTTCCTCCTGGCTACCTATTTTTTTACCTTTTTATGCATGTGTTGTATGACCCTTTTTCCTCACTAAGGAGACTGTAATAATTCTACGATTAAAAGATCACACATTTATTATTTTCAATTATTCTTTTTTTTTACTTTGCTAGTGAATTCGGTAGTCGTGAGTAGTGTCTGGCACAAGGCCACCTTTTCGTAGGCCAGCACTGCATGCTACCGGGTCTGCTACAATATGTTATCAATGTACAAAATTAGTAAGACATTATATGACTAAAAAATGGAACGTGTGAAGAGCATTTGACTAATTCCTTAAATTTTACCTCCGCTTTAAGTGAAATATGCATTCTTCTCGTAAAGATATTGTCTTTACTTATAAATAAAAGAATAGATATTTATGCACTTTGTTGATATTATATGAAGAAAAGAATATATACAGGAGATTTGACTAATTTAAGACCAATAAGCATTATTTTAGTTAAAAATTATATTTTCTTATAAGTAATATGAAAATATTTATGAATTTCTTTAAAATAACATGACTATGTTTAGAGAACATGCATCCAATTAATAATGGCGAAAGCACGGGAAATTAATTCCTTTGAAATGATTGTCACGCCACTGTAATTTATCTGCCAATTGTATAAAAACATTTGCAAAGACAAAGGAAACGGGCCGATGTACTTGTTTGCAATTAAGTAGCTTCTTAAATACTTACTTATGTGCCTCCATCAATACTAAGGAATGGAACGAGTATAAATCAATTTGAAGAATGTCCGTCTATTTCGTTGTCATTGAAATATTCCGAACATAATTGAGACGTTCCGGACATACACTATAGAAAGACATTGCACGAACCATAAGTAGAAAGAAGAGAGCCTTTATCCTACGTCTTTGAAACTGAATCGTACCATTGTTAATGGCTTTCTATATCAATCTTTCATAAGAAACTGTATGAATAATAAATCTTCCATATGCATCTATGATGTTGACTTGACCCTCAAATAATATTTCATACATTTCCATCTTTACAGAATCAATTTACGACTTGCGAACATTAAGAATATTCATCTACTTCGATGCAACTGATTTGTTCCATACGTAATAGGCGAATGGTACGAATACAAAACCCAAATAGCATCACACCATTTTCTTTTCTTTTTTCTTTTTTCATGCATAAATCTTAATGAATCTCTAACAGAAAATATGTACAAATAACAATCAAAGCCAAAATAAAAGAGCGTTTATCGACCAAGTTCTCAGTGTTGCTACATTACAATGAAATTCCACAAAAAAAGAGTCAAAATTCAGCTCAAAGAGACAGTCTTCAATGTTGGTAATAACTTCTATTTTCTCTTAATTTCAATCAATTTACTGAGCTTTTTTTATTAAAGCTTTTAATATTTTCGTTGATCCATCCACTGTTCTTCACTTGGCTGCTTCGCTACTTTTGGTTTTATTTTCATGCATTGTTGGGAATACTGAAACATCTTATAAACTCTGGTGGAGACAGGAGCATATATACTTTGAAAATTGCAAAACTTAGAAGAAATATATAATCTCCTCCAATACTTCTAGTGAGAAATCATTTTTAATCTCAATGATTGTGGGAGCATTTGATCGGGTGCAGTTCACATCAAGTAAATTCTATTATTTATTGATGCCAAATCATGGAAAATATCAAAACCATTCAAGAATTTCGGTTTGTCGATTTCAGAAAGAAAATGGATAAGTTTTGATATTTACATTTCTTCAGAACGGGCATCATTTTGCTGTATTTAACTTTACCACAAGGGGAACTAAAATTTCTCAAAGACGTATCATCTGTGAATTTAATAAGTGGCAAAAGATGAAAGGCAAATTTCCTTTAGGAAGGATCTCTGGTCTCTCATCTCTTACAGTCTAAAGAGTGGTTTTCTTTTTAAAAGATTTCAGTGTCTCTGTTGGTCTATTATTAATTATGAATAATATTTACGAAGACACAAATTCTTTTTTGGCTACATAATAAGGTTAGCAAGCACAGAACGTAATTATAATCGGGTTTCAACACTGAACAGACGGAGAACGGGAAAATAAGAATGGTTAAAACAAGTTGGTAAAAAGTTTAGCAAAATAAAATATTGTCCCTCAGTGACTATTTATTATCAGTTGCTTTGTGTCTTAAGTTAAGGGAAGAGGAGGAACTATTATGATGGTTGTTATGGTGAACGAACTACAATACTTGTGTAGAGCCATTGTTATATTTTCCACGCCGGTGAGACAAAATATGCTCAACTGAGTATTTTTCAAAGATGTCTTTTATTGTAAACATATTCTCCCTCTATTCAAGAGATTGGACCGTAAATCTATTTCAAAGATTACTGTGTCAAATCGGCTTAGTGAATGAATTATGTTTTTTTTTTAAAACATCTGAGTTCATTTCTGAAGCCTTTTAACAGAAATATCCTTCATAAATTAAATTTCTTCGTTTTGGGAAGAGAATAGAAACGGCAGAGGCTTCAGGATTCTGAAGAGCCAATTCATTTCATTGCATCTTTCATCGCCAAGAGGAATCCGATTTTTGAAATAGAAAACTCACTCAGATCGTTTCCAATAATTACACTTGTTTGAGACAAGCATAAAAATACTTGTTCTATCCTGACTTTGGGATGCTGATCTCAAATACGGAATCCATTTTCACTCATCATCTCTACTTTTTATATATAAATGCATACATGTACGTAAATATATATATATGTGCATTCAAGTCTACTAAATGCATCTTAACCAACACATTGTATTCTTTTTTTTAAATTTTAAATTTTAGGAATTGTATTATTTGTAAAATAAATTACGTAATGGCCGCTCACAGCGGCATAATTTCAGCCCTGCTGGCTAAATTTCATTGCAGCGTAAATAATATTTGATCACTGTTTATGGTGTTTTCCATATTATGTGAGTTAATACATATCACTACAATAGCTTCAAGCAATTCAAAACATGGAGGACCCAGCTACAAGGCAAATTCATTTTGCTACGTGTATGAGGATTTCAAAACAATTCCTGCCAAACAACTCCTCCCAACCGAAGAACTGCTTACTTCCATTATTTTCCCCCTAGATTAGGACAAATCCTGTATCTTACACATCTAGTTGTAAAGCCTGTTACAATTCACTAACTTCATAGTTTTATGCCAAGAATACAACCTTCAATATTTTTGTCTCAATGGTCTGGAGAGAAGTCATGCAGAAGAGTGTAATTTTTGACTAACAAATAAAACTGTTTTCATTGCCTTTTCAAAAAAAATAAATAAATAAGTATCCCAACCTTCCTTTAGCTATGAGACATGTTCTCCACTCAGATGATTTCCCTGTTCTCACACTCCTAGCACATAAAGATCTTATTCATTTATCATATGAATAATTGCCTTCAGAGGAAAATACATCTATTTCTGTCTCATTCAAAGACAACGTCTCTCTTTGTTCAGGAATAGGTGGCAATGAAACCCAGTGGATCCCAAATGAAGACCTGAATGAGCATGCTTGTGATTTGTAATGGTCTAAGCAACAGTCAGAGTTCCTGACATCCCTGCTTAAGCAGTAGAATCTGGACAGGGATGATGTAAGGATCACCAGTTTCAGGACACGGAACAAGGACCTCACTTCATTCTTCGATATGGAAATCAGGTTGTGGTAAAACACAAATGTCTCTCGTTTGTTCACTCTCCTCGGCCCCCAAAGGAAAACGTTCAGATTTACTCTCCCTTTCAAAGACTGAATACTACGCTTCTGAACAATGTGAATCAATACGCCGGCATTCTCACTGTCCACTCAGTCCATGTTAACGAGTCGTATAACAATGTGGACTTAATTTTAGAATATCAAGTACAAACAGTACCAGTGTAGACTCTGTCGGCTACTTATGGGTAAGCAAGCAGGCTTCACATATTATTATTGCTTTCTCTCTTTCTGAGGCAATCGGGCTGTGTCAATGCACTAAAAGCTGAAGAATTTGGGATCTAGTAGCTGGGTGTAAAGTTTGTCAAAGAAAATTCTCAGGTGGACATGAACAAGGCACTTCTTCATATTAAGCTTGGTTAAATGAAGAATTTTGTGAAGGCCCAGGATAAAACTGGTGCTGCCTTCCAAAAAATGTGCACACTACTCCCAGTTTTCGGTTCTGCTAATGGAGGACATTTTCATCGGATCTCAGATTCGAGAAGTGCTGAATGATAAGCTATTTGACGAGCTTACCTTAAATGAACTGAGAGAATGGGAAGCACTTAAGTCAGGTTGTCATGATTTCCTTGATATCACACGTGTGTCAGAAGACCAAGAGTTTATTGAAAGGTTTTTACAGGCTTAAGAGCATAGAGGATGCCGAATATCAACCACAATTCACTTTCACCACTCCCACCTTAAATCATTCTCTCTGAAACACTAGATGGTTAGCATGGAGAAAGGTTCCACTAATATACTACTCAGATGAAAACAAGATACCAAGGCAAGTGGAACCCTGGAGGCAAAGTACATCAGATCGTCCATAAAACTCACTTTTGACTGCCAGCTGTACTATGAAGTGTATATATTTTATTATCCAAGTAATTTAGTTTATTTAATGATTTTTATCAATGCTGTTTTCTCTAATATAATTTGTAATAAATGAAATAAAGACATTATATTCTGAATTTATATGGAGTAAATATTTATATGGTATTTACTGATGTATATATCATATAAATGTCTAAAAAGCTTTGTGCAATTACTTTTAAACGACACTTTGGCTTAATTTGCCCGATCCATTATCTAGAATATAGCAGATTCCTATCAGATGTACGTGAAGTGTTTATTTAGTTAGAGGAAAGAATGTTATAAGATAATTCATTCAGATTTGAATCATCATGAATATAAATGGTGGCTGTTCGAAGTTTGAGGTTGGCCGACGATTAACAGCAGGAATAGTAGCCAATAGTGTAGATAGCACAAGTGGTTCAGCAAACATAATTTATCCGAAAGATTACAAAATCCTCGAGAGTGCCGCCAATGAATATTACCCAAATATTAATCTACGCCCAGGCTTTTTCCCTATTTCACCTTAACAGAATTACTAATCTTCCAAGTAAACGTACACAACAGTATTAAGAAATCAAAAGAAAATGTTTGAATCCGTCAACAGAACAATAAAAACAATATCTCCACACTGACAGTACTTGACGTAATTTTCAGTTAACTGTATGAAAATAGCGTTCTCTAAATTCTTCCAGTTGCGAAGGACATTTTGTTTTGTTATTATTAGTTACTTTGTTTAATAAATTCATTTCGTTTTTGCCTTGAAAAAGACCACACTGGACGAAACGCGTCAGCTACAATTACAGTTTTCCTATTGTCTTTTACATTTATAAATAGTGTCTTTTTCTACAGGCTGACTCTGAGAAAGTTTTCACATCATTATAAATTATCTTAAACTATCTTCTAGTTGTATATCAAAATTCATATCTGATGAATTTCAGCACCTGACACAACTTCCAAAGAGAAAAAATTGGAAAACTCTTCGTTGTTCATCCTTAGTGCTCATTGCTAGCAGAGAGGACACGTTTATACTGTAAAAGCAACTCAACTTCCATTACATGACAACAATCAGATCGACTCGGAGTTTTCTGCACAGCGCAATCTTAATATTTAAATGTATATTCAGATGCGTGTTTTTATATTTCAGTTATAATTCCAATTTTTATTGTATTCACTATTTCAAAACAAATCCCTGGTTATTACAAAACCGGATAAAGGCTCAAGAGTCATTAGTCCTGACTATCAAGGTTATGTTAACAAAATGATGACTATCCTCGGGGGTACCTCTAAATTTGTTCTGCTAGGCTCAGCAAACAAATGCGACTCTACGTTATCTATTGCGGCTAGGATATAAAAAAAAACAACAAAAAAAAACAAAGTAGGTTAAAAGTGGGGTACTACCCGCTGGTATTTCTAACCAGATTAGGCCTTCTGGTTTTATTTGAGCCCGTCTCTATGGTTTGCCTAAATCACATAAAGTTCGAGTCCAATTGAGACCTATCGTGTCTATGATACGGTCCTCACAGCATAATGTAGCTAAATTGCTTGCCACTATATTATAATATGTTTTGTAACGTTTTAAACTGCGTTTAGGGATTACATACAAAAGAGGTATTGTCAAATATTTTATGTAAAATTCATAGATATGTGTTATCCAATGAAATGATTTGTACTATTATGTATAGCGAGTAAGCATGAAAGAAATTAAGTACCAATTTTCAATTTCAGATTGATATTTAGTATTTTTTCAGTAATTATAGCAATTTGCAGTGTCAACAGATTATTTGCAAGAACTAGAATTTAGAATTATGGCTCGTAAAAAAGAACTAATAATGAATGAAAAGACATATATAATCAAAGGAATTAGCAAAGGAAAGTCTCCGCTTCAAATTTCTAAGGATTTGAAAAGGGATCATCGAACAATCAAGAAAATATGTCAAATGGGAATTCAACCAAGGAAAAAAAGTCTCAGGCTGAATTCAGGAATTTAACAAAGCGAGATCTATCACATATCCGAAGAGAATTAATAAGAAACCCAAATGTGTCAAGTGTGTTCATATTTGAGGCCGCTGCAGCTCCTATGGTGTCAAGGGAAACAAGGTGTAAAGCATTAAGGAAGTTTGCTGATGTAAAAAATCAAATAAAGAAACCCATTTTAACAAAAAAAAACATAAGGAAGAAGATTGCAGTGGGCAAAAAATACATGAAAACTGATTTTAGTAAAGTGCTTTTTACACACGAATCAAGGATCACCCTCGATGGGCCCGATGGATGGGCTCGAGGATGGGTTTGCCAAGCAACATGACTCAAGAATTTTTTTTAAACGCCAAGGCGGCGGTGGGATTATGATATGGGCTGGGATTATTGGTAATGAGCTCGTGGGTCCATTTAAACAGAAAGACGGGGTTAAAATGAATTCCAAAAGTTACTATGATTTTCTAGAGCAATATTTCTTTGAATGGCTTGATAACCATTCTTTAGCCAAGCGTAGATCTATGATCTTTATGCAAGACAACGCACCAAGTCATGCATCAAAGTTTACTAAATCCTGGTTGAAAGAAAAGGGATTTGTTGAAGATTCTCTTATGGACTGGCCTTCAAATAGCTGTGACTTGAATCCCATTGAGAACCTGTGGAGCATCCTCAAGAGAGATATTTATTCTAATGGAAGGCAATTCAACAGCAAGTGTGACCTCTGGGAGGCAGTTAATGTTGCTGCGAACAACTTACCAGCTGCTAAAATTGCAAATCTAACATCAGATGTTGTCAATAGGCTGCTGAGAGTTATTGAAAAGAAAGGAGCATGTGTGCAATAAATTTTAGGAAGTTCTTATTATTTTTTGTTAATATATCTTTTATTTTTAAAATAAAATGTTTTTTTATGTTTTTTTCTTTAAGAGATTGACATTAGTTTTACAAGGTATAATAATGTAAAAGTATCAAAATAAATAGTTGCAAATAAACTACTGACAGTCAAATTAGTCTGTTTTGTTAACTTAGTAAAGTTTTTTTCCAACCAAAAACAATAGTTTTCTCTATCACTATATATCTAAGTTAATAATATTGAGTAGAATCTAAACATCATAATAGAACTTTTAACATTAAAGACGCAACTTTTTATACCAATTCATAACTTGCATCTCATCTCGAGACGCAGTTTAGTCCTTCCTGTATTAAAGATTTTTTTCGAATTTTCTAACTTTATGCAGAACTACCCTCTGACTGACAAATTTGTGTGTTCCTTTGATATATATATACATTGATATTTTACTTGCGTTCTTCTTACTGAGTGTATCGATATATGTGCTGATATATTATACCGAGGTCAACTGTCCCCTCCTTCAATTCCAGAGGATATTTTCTGAACTAATGAAATTTTCAATGATGTTCGTTGAATTTAGTTTTGATGCCATGTTGTACAGGCAAACTGACGGAATTTGGATGGGTTCCCCTTTAGGGCCCATTTTGGCTAACATCTTTGAAAGAGCGTCCAATAAGAGAATTTTTTGTTATGTTTTAATAAACCTGAGGTTAATTTTCGTTATGTAAATTATACTTTCTGACACTTTAATAACGAGAATGTGCCCCTTAATAATATTCATCCCGCCCTTAAGTTTACACTGGACGAGGAAACTAATTCTTTTCTTCCTTTTCTTTTATTCTTGTTTATAGAACTTCTTCGGATTTTCTTATTTCGGTATACCGAAAACCAACCTTTACTGAACTATATCCCCTTTGGAACTCCTTTTGTCCCATGAAACAAAAGCTCAATTTAATTAAGATTGTTGTACACAGATCCTTAAAGATTTCTTCTAAAACAATATCATGATTGTTAGCAGTACTCTCTTTAACAATGCATATCTATTCGACATTGTTCCATTCGTCATTAATAATAAAATTTCGGATTTTAATAAAATTAAGTCTGCTTCTGTGCAGTGATGATCAGCATACATACATCTTCCTTGGCTGGGTAACATCAGCGGCAAATTCGCTAAGTAGATTTCTTCCGCAGTTCGACAATGCTATTTCGCCGCTGACACGCGTGTGTTTTTTTTTCTCTTAAACCAATCTTATCATCCATATGAAAGGATGTTCTTCCTTGCTCTCATAATAGATCCATTATTAATTTAATCAAATATAGTTGCAGTTTGCAATATATCGGAATTTCCAATCAAAGTTGGATGTTACAATTAAGCAACATGTGCCAACAAAAAATCCGTAAATCTATCTATTTATCTTCAGATGTTCTGACAAACACATACAGGTCTTCAATCTCGGAATACTTCATAAATAACCACAGTTGTGTTGCTAATTTTAGGGTGGGCTCTGTTTCCATTTTAAATAAGTCACACTCCAATTACCACTTCAAACGGCCATATACATTCAATATATGAAACCTTCTCTTTGCAAGCAGAAGGTTTTTGAACTCGGCCTAAAAGTGGTTTCTGTTTTTGAAAAATCTCTTCCTTTCTATTCCATTGTATTGATAATTTATACCTATATATATATATACCTATATATTAACATCAATTTAGCTCTGTTGAGCTAGCTTCGAAACTGTTTAGATTTTTCATCACTTTCCCACCGCCGTAATGTAAATTTTCTTTGCCTTTTGTATAAATACATTCATGATAATTCGTCGAATGTACTCCCCACACTATGGTAGCTAGAGTTCATGACTTTAAGCGCAGTACTAGATTGTAATTATATCCTGAACATCTTTTCAATATCTGCTGAATATTAACGTTTATTGTGAAATCAAGTCACGATAAAATTGTAAAATTCAAATGACAATAGAAAAATTAAATTAAATTTAACAAGATAGTGTTTGTGTATGTGTGTGCTAACAGAGTCACGCGGAGTTATACAAACAACAAAACAAAATTAATATTCGAGAACTATTCTCGTACATATTTTCCAAAATATTGTTGATACTTACTTTTACTCTTGGAAGTCAGCCCACGTTTCTAACAGATACCAATTTACCATTAATGTTTCGGTTTCAATGCGCACATCTTATATCCCATAAACTAACTTTATCATCAATGACCTCTGGTGACCTCGGATCTCGAATTTGACATTAGCCACCATAACATATCATATGTGAAGTTACATTGTTTTTGTTTCCTAACAAACTCAATATCTCAATCGATTTGGCCAGACACGCCATCATTTTACTGTAAATGCCATTCACTTTTTCCATTAGTTCTGATGACCTGAAATGAACTGCGTGCATTCTGAGATAAAAGCTTCCTGTGACTATCATGAAATCAAATATTCTCCAATATTCTCTCACGGTAAACACATTATTAAACATTTTTAACTTTTTTTCATGTAAGCGCTCAATAGAGTAACCATCTGCAAAATTGGAAATTATAAACATGACACATCAAAATCAAATTTTCTATATAAATTTGAGGGTAAGGTATCCAGGAGGTTATGGTAGCAATCTTTAATTTAAAACTTCGGGGTAGATATCCTTTGGGACTAGACTAAATCGAGTATCTATACAGAAATCTGATGCGTCAGATAACTGAGTACACAATATGATATGCAGAAAAAACAAAACTATCCAACATAAAAGTTGATTCAAAATGTGACATATGTTCAACGACAAATTAGACTGCGCTTATTGTCGTGAACGGGATCGTTTAGGTCTTAATAATGACAGGATAACTAAATCGTGTCGTTCACATTTGTACTGGCAGCCATATCTACGATATTGGACCCGAAATATGAATCTCCTTCTGGAAGCACCCAACACCGTCACTACTCCCGGAGATTCAAAGCAAATAAACTATGACACAGAACATTCAAGTTGACATAATCAATAAAATTCTCCCCAACACAACCTGGCTCACATGGGAAATGCGAAATGACAAATGTATCCATTACATCGATGTAGGTTAACTCTGCCAGAAGTCAAGTAGTAGAGGAACCTCCATTCTGCACAACGTCCAGGCCTATTACAGATGGCGTGGACTTCTTTTACAACATCGTGTGTAAATGCAAATGGTCACCCTCCTGTAATTCTGCTGAGGTTACTTAGAAGATGTTCGCTATCTATGGGTCACCGTGGTCAGCGGCTAGTGTTACAAAAATTCTTACCTTTTCCTTTCATGTTTAAATGATTGCATATATATATATATATATATATATATATATATATATATATATATATATATATATATATATATATCTTCTCTTGCTCACTATATACACTGAGGCTAGTGAAACAGTTATGGGTTATATTTCTGAAGAGTTTTGCACTATAAGTTTTAGACTTTTGCTTTCACATGTAACATTTTATTATACTGCATGTAAATTCAAAATATAATGTGTTCATTTAATATATTAGAAATGTATAATAGAGTAGAAAACAGCATATATACAAAGCATAGAAGGAATGAAATTACTTGGATAGTACCGTACATGCACTTCATTGTATAGTAGACAGTCAAAAGTGTTTTTAGGTGATCTTTTGCATATTCTTAGATCATGCAGAAGCATCCAGCAGAAATCCTGCATCATTTCCATGAAATCTGATTTCTTGAAATTGATTTGTATTTTCTTTATTTGAAATTGTATTGAAACATTTTTATCTATATAACAGTTTTTGAGTAAATAGTTAAATTGCTGCTTTTGAAATGAAATATATATATATATATATATATATATATATATATATATATATATATATAATACAATACTAAACAACCACGCGCCACACACACAAACGCACGAACAAACACACACACACACACACATATATGTGTGTGTGTGTCTAGTGGTATGGTATTGGTACTTGTCAGCACCCGTTGGCATTCGAGCATCGGGATTTTCATCCTCTCTCACTATTTCCTTTCTCTCCCCTGGTGGCGGAGAGTTTGACGAGGCTATTCGCGTGAATTTAATTTTGGTGGATAACTGAGAAGCCCATATATTTTGAGAGAAACGCCTACATCGCGGCACAAAGGAGAGTAAGTTAGGAGAGATCTGCCAAAACTGGTGGCATCGGGCCGTTGGATGATTGGTCTCTCAAGGTCCGCTTTGGTTACCCAAGCCCGACTGGCGGTGCCCTCTTCCGCCAGTTTGACCGTTGTGATCGTGTTAATATTTGCCTATTCCACCTTTGGTGGCTACGGGAGTTGGTCGCGTTCAGTTTGGTCCTTCCTCTTCGACCTTATAGCCATTGGTGGTCCTACAGGAGTTGAAACTCCAAACCGCTTCGCTCGTGGGATCACTGGGACAAGTAACCACTCTGCAATGAAAAAGCACCGCCCTACATATTTTACAGTCGATTTCAAAGTGAAGACTTCGTTATCAAATGTACAACTTATTATTATTTTACGGAAAACAATAGAAAGAAATCAATAAATAATAAAAAAAATGAGACTAATAAAAATATAAAATTATTATTAAATATATAAGAATAGTGTTTTATTAATATTGTTGCTAAAAATAAATATTTGAAAAATAAATAATAAACAAGATAGACTCTGATGTCAGAATAAACGGACGTGTTTTTTCGTTGCCCGAAGAAAGCGATGTCCTATTTACAAAAAAATGATGTCTTTATTTTACTTATCCATTTTCTTATATTTTTCTCTGTTTAATTTAATTTTTATTATAGTATTATCCATTTACAATATTTTATTATTATAATACATACTTGTTTATTTGATTTGATATTTAAGTCGATGTTTACATAAATTATTACTTGTTTTATTTAAATTACTTGCATATCTATTATCACAATGAATTGGTATATTAGTATTATTTAACGCATTGTATATTTAAATTATTCATTAACTGGCATGTCTAATTAATTGTGTCCGTATGCTTGTGCGCGTATATATATATATATATATATATATATATATATATATATATATATATCTTCTTCTTCTCCTCCGGCTATGGGTAAAATAGCAGGACAGACTGGGTTCTATAGCCTTGGATGGCAACTGGTCTAGTAGAAGGACAACTCTGAATTCAAAACCTGCGGAGGTTCGTTTGGAAACCTTGTGGCACTTAGTGCACCAGGTCTGTGTATTCGTCCTTTCAAAAGGGTGGAAGGTCCTGCACGAAGCCTTCCCCACTATAATCAAATCTCATGTGTCGTTGTCGGGCTGTCGGTTTCCTGAAACTGATCTGTTTGACCCTCATACGTCGAATTCGACGGGAGAGTCGACTATATATATATATATATATATATATATATATATATATATATATATATATATATAGTTGCATTCTCATGACGAAAACAACGGATTAGGATTGAATAAAGTTTACTGAACAATCTACATGTGTAAATTGTTTAAAGTCGTTAGTTGACAGTGTCCTGCAATATTTCAATATCCTGGAGACTGTCCTAGATTTGTTTCATAAGATTTATAATTATTTTTCTTGGATCTTCTTTTTATGCCATGTCTCCTCATGGCTCTCCACATGTTCCTGTGCTTTTTAACTCTTAGTAAACATTGCTTTTATGCTATTTCTGCTAAAGCCTGTCCTGCCATCCATTTACTTAAGCTCACTAATTGTTATTTGTTGTTTACCTCTGTCCTTCTCATCCAATGAGTATCAGATTTTTCATGCCCTCTTTCCACAATATGTGCCACAGAATTATCAACTCTCCCTTTCTAATATCACTAATTCCTTTTTTTAATTCAATTTCCTCTAAAATTTCGTCGTTGCTGACAGGTTGGCTGCATGGTACCTGTAGGATTCTTCTGTAGAACCACATTTCTGTTGCTTCAAGTAAGTTCTTCATCTGTGAGTTCTTCCAGCACTTACTGTTATACAGTAGGACAGATATCACGTAAGAGTTTAGTACTTTTTACCTTGTTTTTTGGAAAGCATCATTTCTTGTCCCAGTTCACCTTCAGATTTCAGTGTCACACTTTCCGTCCACTGTTAAAACACTTCCGAAATATTTAAATTTCCATACTTGTTTGATTTTGGTATCTCAGATTAGCAGTTTACATCTTGGGCTGCTTTTGCTAACAAGCATGCATTCTGCCTTCTTGCAGTTGATGTTAAATCATTTCTTCATGCTTTCATTCTCTATCTACTGTAGAAGGTTTTGTAGTTTTTTCTTTTTGTCTCTGCTATCGACACTTTGTCATATGATGCTTGAACTTTAGCAGCAGAAGCCTAACCATTTGAATTTTACTCTGTGGTTATTATACGAATCGAATTTTTTCTTGACGCATATAGCAAAAGCTGAGCATCCTTTATTCTTGAAAAGTTTGCTAGCCCGGTCATTGAACAATTCGTCAGATTCTGAAAACTAAATTTAAGTACCTCAAGAAGTGCGGATGTACGCATAGTCCTGTTGAAATAATTATTTTACTATCGTAGATATGTTATTGATCTTCAATGATGGTCATCTAGATGGTACGCGATAAAATCCCTTTCAAATGAAGGATGAGAAGCAGTGTTTCACAGTAGAGATTTTCTCTGAATCTCACATTACCTTAACTGGTTTCTTTTCCTACAGTGTATCTTAATGACTCCTATTACCCATAATAATGACACGTACGTATCCATCTGTCAAAAATTATTCAGACGAAAGCGAGAAACATCACTCAGGGCGACTTTTTTCGATCGATGGAAATTCGGTTACGACGCATTTGCGACGTAAATACGTTGTCATGGGTCTTCTGATTGATCGACACTTGTGCTGATTCATATTTAACAAGGACAGATTGACTCTCTCTTGACGCATACCATACTTCGCTCGAATTGAAAATATCCACAATTTCAGTTGCCGTGTACACGCCACAGATGTCTCTGTTCATCAAAGATGGTTTGGTTACGCTAAGTCATGTGAATACACACACACACACACACACACACACACACACACATATATATATATATATATATATATATATATATATATATATATACATACATATACATACATACATACATATATATATATATATATATATATATAGTCTGTATTTGGCCAGCAATACCTCTGGCATGCAAGTTTCGTTAAAACCAACTGACAAGAGGGATTGCAGTGAAAATACTCAATTATTAAATTACATGACTTGACAGCCAACAAGGAAAGTAACACTACGATACACACGCACACACACACACACACACACACATATATATATATATATATATATATATATATATATATATATATATATATAATATGCAAATTTGAAACGACTACCAAAATTACCATAGGATCAATTTCTGAGAAGAGTGAAACCTTTCCACCCCGAAAAGGAGAAGGATCTCTCACAGTCATTAAAAAAAGAATAGAATTAATTATCAAACTTATACTTTGAGAAATGAATACCAAAAATTTGTGCTGCAGAAATCAAGGCCTAAAAGAGTATACATTGACGAGAGAAAAATTTAATCATAAAATGCTTTTCCTTGTTTTTTGTGATGTACATAAAATTGATCAGCGTTTGAAAATACCAGGTGCTGTAATTTCTAATTCTCCTTGGCTTCGTTACATTTACTAAGGCACAAATACCTTTGGGAAAAGTATGAATCCACCACTTCTCCTCCAAGATATGGGTTAATTAGTAAGACTTTTATCACTAAATTATTATAATCTGCAAAATATTTCTTACAATCTAAAAAATATTTTCTGGATTTAAATAACATGGAAAGTGTTGTTAAAAGGTGAAAAATGAATCAAACAAAGAAATTGTGATTGAGAAAAATGGGAAATTAGGAAACCTCTTCCTAATTCCGTTTCTAAAATAGTAATATTTCATTTTTTTTTTTAGTCATGCAATTTAAAGTGCGTTCTTTTTACACTTTCATTTTAGGTTCTAATGTTTGCTATTTGGAATAATGTTTATTAGATTTGATTTCTCATATTATATTCGATTGTAGATAGCGTCATAAAGATTGTTTACTTGTCAGCATTTGTAAATATGTTCGTTTACGTGTCGAACTTTTTCTGGAAAGGTAATGATCACTATAAGGTGTATTTAGATAGCAAGAAATTATCCACTTGGATAGATATCATAAAAAGTTGAATAAATAGTCATTGTTGGTAGAATTTGTATATATATATATATATATATATATATATATATATATATATATATATATATATTGAACAATAAAAATTATTAAAAAAATAAAATCTCCTGCACACACTGGATTGTAGATTAATATTCTTTAGTTTTTTTTTTATTATTATTTCATTTAGATTCCCCGAATAGTTTCGGCCAAAATGGCCATCATCAGGAGAAGAAATATTTCTGCTTGCTGGTAGCAGTGAACTACAGAAAAAAATCCATGTATATTATGGTATGGAAAGGTCCGACATTTACTTAATATATCTTCTGTTTATACGTTATTTTTATAGATATAATTTATAAATGCATTGTTTATATATCTATATATAAGTATATATATGAAAATAGATATAAAAAAGAAAATATTTTAAAATTATTGTTGGACTGAGTCCATTTTATAATTTATGTTGTCTTTGTTTACGTTAAGATAAGGTTCGAGAAGATATGATCGTTGGTGAAAGATTGTGGAAAATTTGTTTGTTTAAAAACAGTAATTTGATTTTGATAATCTGTAACTAAATGGTATAGCACATCATAGGATACAGGTTCGGTTCCTGTCAGACGGGACAAACTTTTACGAACACTCAAGCTAGTAATATACAGGATACATATATTTATATATATATATTAAATCGGAGAAGACAAATTTTATAGGACATTTTTAAAAGAAAAAGCTAAACAAAAAAACAACCGGTTGTTTTTTTTTTATTTGTTGTCTTTTTTTTAGCATTTTCTTTTAAAAATGCATTATCAGTCTTGACTTTTCCTATTTATTATTACACCCTGTATCACAAAATCTTATTTATACATATATATATATATATATATATATATATATATATATATATATATATATATATATATATATATATATATAATGATTTTTTTATTTTAATGTTGTATTTTGCTGGACATTTTAATATTATTTTTTATATGTGTCTATGCATGTAAATATATATATATATATATATATATATATATATATATATGTCTTTATAGGTATTTCAACATACATATGTCTGCTACAAAAATGCATTAATGTTTCATTTCATCTCATCAGGCGGTGTTAAAATGATGGTTATAATAATTTTTAATAAAACTTATAAAACATGTCTTCTCCGCAAAAAAGAGGACATAATATATAGACGAAAAAAGAAAAGAAGACAAGATGTAGTCAGTAAAATGAAAATGAAAGAAGAAAAACCAATAAGAAGAGATAAAATAGACGAAAGACCCAAGATATAATCTCTTCTACGAAGTAAAAGAGAAGATAAAGCTAAGTGTGAATATGAGGATGATATAGAAATGTAAAAAGGCAAGACCAGACATGTTGTGATTTAGTTTAACCAATGAAAATTATTTACGTTATGTAAGATGTTATAGAAAATAAATTAAGTTTAACCTGGAAATGATGTCAACTCGATGAAATATTTTTTGGATAATGAATTACTATTTTCAAAGAAGAGGCAACAAATTTAAGCAATAATTATACATTGTGTATGGAAATATGAAGACACTTTCAGAACAGAAAGGAAGAAAAACAGGAAAATATATAGAATTATGTAATAGAAAATTAAATGGAAATAATAAATCAAAATAAATTATATATATATTATTAATAAATAAAAATAAAACGAACTTACTGAAACAAAAAGATACAAAAAGATCTAATATGGAAATCATAAATAATAAATATTAAAATACAATTTATAAATGTAAATTCAAATTAATTTATTATAACTGTTATCTAAAAAGAATTTATACACATATATATATATATATACATGAATACACATATATATACACATATATATATATATATATACATATATATGCACATATGTTCACATACATATACATAGACACACACACACCAACATATATATATATATATATATATATGCACATATGTTCACATACATATATATAGACACACACACACAAACAACATATATATATATATATATATATATATATATATATATATATATATATAGAGAGAGAGAGAGAGAGAGAGAGAGAGAAAGATATATATACACTCCGTGCCAAATTATTATCGAGATAACTTTTTATATTATTTCAAAAACCGTCACACAAAATTTTCACACAATGTTGACAATACTGTCCTGCCCAATCAGTGAAATTTTCGACCTGATCTGCGTAATGTAAACAAAGTGGCGCAATATTTGTTATCAGCACGGTCATTTGGGCGTGCCAAATTATTAGAAAAGTTTAGTAAAAATCCCAGAATTGAGCACACAAAACGTTTATTAATGTTGCACGTGAATGTTTATGATCAAAACAAGCTAATAAATGAGATAATCAAACAAATCATAACAGATATAAACAAAGGCACAGTTTTAAACAAATTAATAGGGAATGTGCTTACCCTGTTTTGAAATTACTTGAAGAAGTCGACGATCCATAGAATTTGTTAATTGTAGGATGTCATCTGCTGTAATGCCGCGAGATATGTCAAGAATTGCTTCCCACAACCCAGCGTTGCTCCTGAATTGTCGTCCGTTGGCGTACAGTCTTCGTTTCATGATATTTCAAAGGTTCTCGATTGGATTCAAATACGAAAATTTGCTGGCCACTTCATTTTTCGAGGTCCATCGAAGCCTAACTGTTTCAAATATTCAGTAGTTTTGTGAGCAGCATGTGAGGGAGAATTATCTTGCATAAAAACAATGGCCCTTCTGAAGGCAACTCTTTGCCTTTTCATCCACGGTTCAAGATGCTCCTTCATAAACGCTATGTATGCATCAGTAGTCATTTTGACGCCATCTGGTACTCTCCATGGGCCGACTAATGTTTTTTTCAATAATACCACCCCGGATCATTATACCTCCACCGCCTTGTTGGCGTCTCAAACGCTGATGGCGATTCTGTCCGTTCATTACCCAGCCTTTGCACCATCTATCTGGCCCATCAAGTGTTGCTCGAGTTTCGTCTGTGAACAAAACTTTAGAGAAGTCAATCTTCATATTCTCCTCTGCCCATTTCAATCGATTTTGAAAGTGATTTCTCGTCAACGGAGACTTCGATACAGGTTTGACTGTTGTTGCTACTACCCTCAGATACCGACACCGAGTACTTTTAGACACAGTAGGATCCCCATGCGACTGAAAAGCTCTTGGCTGGTAAGGCCAGGGTTCTTTGTGGCCCCTCGTTTAAGTCGTGACATGAGACGACGTGAAATAACCCTTGGCTTGACTTTATCTGCCCTTTTGCGTACTTGTGTAGGGTCGGCGGTGAACTTTTTCGCTGTTTGATGACACCTCCCTATCATTTTAGAAATTTCTAGGGTAGATTTACCTTTTGAGAGTTGTAAGGTGATAGTTTTCTTTTTAGCATTATTTTAACTTCTTTTATGTCCCATCTTTTTACTAAATGATTACACTTTTATAATAATTTGGCACGCTCAAATCACCGAGCGGATAACAAATATGGCGCCAGTTTGTTTACATTGTGCAGATCAGGTCGAAAATTTCAGTGATCACGCAGATCAGTGTTGCCAACTTTTTGTGAAAATTTTATGTGAATTGATTGGAAGTTTTTTGAAATATTATAAAAAAGTTATCTCGATAATAATTTGGCACGCAGTGTAGATATGTATGCATTTATATATGTATACACTGCAAAAAACAAAACAATAGAAAATGTTAGAATATCAGCCGGACCTATATATTTTTATTCAAAATTTTTACCTGTAATCTTTGAGTAATAATGTATCAACTACATTACTTCCCAATCAATCATACTAAGGATAAATTTAAGATGTTTAATAAGTTATTTAACATAAGAGAAGTCATCAAGTTTAGCAAGATTCTAAAGTCAAAGGCGCAATGTGCCTACAATTAACTGTCACGTCGAATTTTTGATTTAACAACTCATCTCTATTCAAAAATCTGATTAATTGCATTTTCTCCTGTAGACACAGAAAACAAGGTTCATTTAAGTATCTACAAGTTCTAGCTAGTTTTAAAATTTTCCGCTTAACTTTAGGAGTTTTATTTTCTTCTTTCAACTTCTGAAAATATTTTGAAAGTGAAGTACTATTTCGATAAGTAGCATTAGAAAAAAAAGAGAGATGCTTAAACCAACTTTAAAACTTAGCAATAGAATAAAGTTACACAACAATAAAACACTTAACATTCTATTTTTACAGGCATATTTCGGTGAATCCTCTCAATATCTATGAACTCTTGAACTTGAAGTTTCTGTTACATTGGAACACATTTTATAGTTTAAGAACACCAATTAAGACAGTTGTTCGAATTCTTGTACTCATCTATTAGTTTGCATTTTTATTTTTACGTTTTAACAAATGACTTTACAAATTTCAGACTGAGAAAAAATGTTTTTTTCCTAAAATATTTACGCGTCGTGAAAATTAAATATATATTATAAATATATATATATATATAAATATATATATATATATATATATATATATATATATATATATATATATATATATATATATATATAATATATAAAAGCGAAATAACTGTCATATTAAGAATCCAGTTCTTGAACATTTATTTTATAAAAAGTGCTCGATACAACATAGTGCATAATGCATTTTAATAATGTTTTACATCGTGATACGGATATTTCTATGTTTCGGAATTTATAATTTGTTCTATTATCATGTGATGTTATGTAACTTTTGATGAAAAGGATTACTTTTGAAAAAAGAAAGGTAATTTATTGAAGAGTTAGGAAATGGAGGAGAACTTTTCAAAATGTTAACTGTTAAGGAGACAGAATAATAAAAGAACACGAATTAAGGAAGCAGAAGATAACGATTGACATTGCATTTAAATTTTTGAAGATCAAAGTGGGTCGGGAAGCAATCAGTGGGAAGAGGAGTGTTCCACAATCGCTAAGTGAAAATTACGAGAGAAGAAACTTTTAACATAAATCTTACGGTTACATCTTGACATTTCAACAAAAAAAATGATGAAACCTTGCAGCCAATCTACTACCGCGGTTAAATTGATAAAGTCTAGGTACAATATAGCAGAACAATTACCATGAAATTAAGTATATAAAAGTCATAGAGTAGCTACGTTTTGTGGGTGGGGAAGTGACTTGAAATTGAGATGCCTCGTCAGAAGTATTTTAAAAATATTTTACTTCTAAAATACGGAGAAAAATATGAAAGTGTTCACTCAGAAACACAAGTAGTGAGCTAAAAAAGGCGCAAGGCGAACAATGCTTGAGAAACTAATTCCGTGGAATGAAGGAAGGTCTGTGAAATGGTCTGACCTAGTGCAGGGTAGGCCTCCAGCCTAATTCTTTTAGGTGGATTCATCAAAATGCTGCCTACATGTCAAATTCAATTTTCGTATTTAGTAAATTTTCTGAAAGTATTTTAATTAAAAAACATTTTCTACTCGCGATTATTTGAAGCCGAGGCTGAAATACACGTCGATACAGTAAGGTAGGCTATATATTTAGCATGTAGAATTTCTGCTTCCATGAAACAAACTGTTCGTTAACTATACTGAAAGGAGCATGAATTCTTTTGCGTCCATCTTCTTTCATTTTTGCTCGGTTCTACGCGAAAAGCTAAATTTGATATTTGTCTAATTCTTCCACAAATCACTTTCTAACTGGAAATATCCGATTATGTCAAACTTCAAAGGAAGCAGCCTTCTTCAGTTTCTGATTCCTGCTTCTGAAGAAAATACGGCGAGTAAACCTACTCACCGAAACCAATTAAAAGAGAAAGGTTGACTGACAAAAACAAGCAATACAAGACTTTACCGAATAGCAACACATTTTTATATTTAATGGCAGGATTAATTAAGGCGTGTTGTATGTCAGCTGTTTTGAAAACTGAATAAGCAGCAATAGTGTCAAGTGAAATCATACGATACGCGCATATCGCATTAAAACACAATTCAAATCTCATTTGTATATAAGTGCGATGTGATGTAGCTCAATGGTTATCAAAACGGAATCTGCGAACAGAGTTCAAATTTGCTTTCTGTTTACTTAAAACTCTTTGTGAAAGCATGACTCGAGTATTTTGACGTCTCACTCAAAAACAAATATCTCAAGAGAATTTAGCTAGGTTTAGGAAAATTCTTTAGAGAAGAGTGCGTTAAATAATTTTAAAAACAGAAAAACTCTCTACTTTCAAAAGGTCGATAAGAATTTGATAGCAGTCTAATTTAATCCGAATAGAATATTTTCATGATCTGCCTTGCTCGCTATCAAGGTTTACTTAGCTATTAACTGTAAATGAATGGCTGGAAAGCAATTGGTTGGAACACACTCGTGACAATATATAACTGGACAGAAAGTAAGACACGCTAACTAATAATATAATCTGATAAATTAAAATAAAATAACTGACCCCTTTTAATTTGCGATCGAATTCTGAACCATTTAGTCGAAGTATCAATGGCACAATGGCGTAAAGACATAGTAAATGACATGTAGCAAGGTTCGTGATCAATGCACTACCGAGACAAGCATTGATCCAAGCTAGACGTATGCGAGGTTAGCGTATCGATATCTAATCTGTATTAGAAGAGCACACATTTGGGAAAAAAGAAGCTCTTTTCCTTTTAGCACGTCAACACTTGGGAAACCTATATACAACGTTGTGTACTTCTCTGTTGATAGATTATTGATAAAGTATCATATTTGTATGAGGTTTGATTATTCAGTCTTAGACTGGCAAAAGGCTGCAATAATTGAAGATCCGTAAGATTCGACGTTAATGTACTTAGGAATTATTACATAAAAAACGATATTTTTGACCATCATATGACAGTAGGTGCTTCTGTTCGCCAAAAAAAAAAGAAATAATTCATTCATTTTCGATATTTAATTCATTCAAAGTAGCGGAGAACTGAGATTCCAAATAAGCCTCTTATCACTGAAAACGAAATCGATTAATGATATTCGAATTCTGATAGAATTAAACATTTTTCATTTATTGCTACTAATCTTTAGAAAAGCATGAATTCGCATCTTGCTACTTTGTCTTCGTCGCCATTTTAATAATTGCTGAAATTCAAAATTATATATATCAACACAATATCTTTTTGGCTTGCATAGTCGTTGTGAATGCAATTCCTTTATCTCTTTGAACAGACTCACTGGAAACAGCAATAACAGAGCAGTACCAAATAAAAACGTGATATCTATAAACTTGGACAACGAAACAATATAGAGATCAATACAAAACCGTTGATTAAATAAAACGTTTTGCTTAAAAATCTCATAATTTTACCCACATCGATAAACTCACGAAGACACAATGACCTAAACTTTGTGACAGTTACAACAAAGATGAGGATATATTACGGCGAATGTAAATAATGTACATAAGTGTTAGTTTTTTTTTCAATTCCATTGGTTATATTGATTGATTCATTCATTTTCTAAGGCTTATCAAGCTTTTTCAGGTTATTTAAAGTCCTAAGATATTTTAGATTGCCAGAATATTTGTGGAGGGGGGATAATGATTTAGTGATAAAAGCGTTTACATAATTAAGCCAAAGCTGAAGGAGAAGAAAGAGGTTCATACTTTTATATTTGCACGTACGTGAATGTAACGAACCCAACTGTAATTGGAATACCGTCAAATCGAAGCTTATATCACCTGTCATCTGGAAACGGTCACTTATCTCTGGACTGACCAGGCTCGACATTGCTTAAGATCGGCCATTGTAGGTGATTCAACGCTGTATGACCGGAAGCCATTTCAGTTGTGTCGAAATAAAATATATGTATGCATATAATTCGTAGTTATATATTGATATCAACAGGTGACGTGTCACTATATATTGCTTTCCTTCAACATTGCACTATAACATAGAAACTTCGTTTTTTCTACTTATTTTTCATAGGAGTATTTTCAATATTTTTGTAATGATTTCAATGCAAAGTATTTTGCTCGGGTTGTTTTTATTGTATTTTAAATTGGACAATCTTTAGATCTTTTTTAGATTCGCCTTTACGGTGAAGGAGGATCCTACAAAGAATCGACTGTACTAAAGCGAAATCTCGTACAGGAGAAATGACTCGCTGGTGTAGCAAAGATGAATATTTCGTTTATCCAATTATACATTAATTGAAATCTTACAGGGAATATCTTCATATGGCAATGAAAGCAGGCTCCAATATTTCATGCTTAGAGAACATTCAGCGTATGTAATATACTGCCTTGTACAATTCAATCTTACCCTCTTCAGTTTAAAAATCAATCTTTACCCATTAGCATTATACTCACAGTCTTATTTTCCTATGACCTTAACATTGACTGGGTCTTGAACCTTGTACTTGGTGAAGTTTTGGTCTTTGCAAGTCTGGGGACTTGCTCGTATATTAAGTTAGCCAACATCTATCGCCCTTCTTGGGTCGGTGAGTAAATAGGAGGAATTCCAAATATATCCAGCATTCGTTTCCCGACGTGAATGAGGTTTCGATGGCTTCTTAGATACCCTGTCATCAAACACACCAGTACTCCAGCACACATGTCCTTTTATAATCAACCAGACCTGTTCACTTTTTATTTAACTGTACGCAAATCTACCAATTTAATTTTTGTTTAATCGTAAAATCTGCATCCTGAAGTGTAATAAATATTTTAACGAAATTAAATAATTTAAGTTTGTAATTTAAAATATGTTAAAGAAAATATAATAATTAAATTTAATTGTGATTTCAATCATCCTCCATTCATCCATACACTTTAATGTTTCCCTCCCCATTTTGTCCTTTTTTCTGTCTCTCTAGCATTTGTAATCTTCTCTTCGTGGATATTTTTTCAAGTGTAAATAATGAAAGAAACAATAATGAACAAATCTAAGCTGAATTTACAATATGTTATGCTTGCTTATTTTCCATGTATTTGTATTTACTGGAACTGAAATGAATGTTGGTTACTGCTATTTTGTTTAATCATTTCACCCCAAAGAAGGCAATAAAGCCACTAAGAAGCGAACGGTTACTAAGTGTGATAGAATTTGAAAAATAAATTAAGAAGTGTGGGAACAATAAAAGAAGATAAATTAAGCAAACGGAAGATAACTTGTATTAGACTTGTGTCTCTGTGAACTAAAATATTGTTGTCTTCTGTTGAAGAGTTGATAGTTTTTTTGTTTTTTTTATCACTGATGTCAAATAATTAGAATGAAGAGTAAGTGTATTTGATTATATTAAAAGTTTTTCTAAGGATTTGAAAATATTTCATGTAATTGAGGAAGTTAAAAGCATGTTTAAAATGTAAAACGGGAATATATGTGCACCAAAGAAATGTGTGAAATAAGAAAAAAGATTCGATTATTTGGGGTTTTAAATTTTTGATGGCGTATTGTCATTCCGATAAAATGAGTGCAGTATCGCCATCTATGAGGTTTAACGGAATGCAACTGCGATAAGATCAAAGACAATCTTGTTCAAAATTAATAACTGTTGATAAAGCTTTATTTAAAAAAAATATAAAATAATATTACATCTAAGTTGAGAATTATGAAAAAAATAGCAGATATTAAATGAAAAAAATACCCAATATATTAATCATTCATATCAACCAACAATAACCTGTTATTTCATTTAATTCGGAAAGATTTACGTACTTGCTAGATAAATTCAACATTCGGCTACACTTTTTATACAATTGCAATTTAATATAATTTACTAACGGTCGATGAGACTCTAGAGATATGTGAGATGTTATGATCAGAGTTGTATTATTGATTTGTTATTACATGAATTCCCTTTGTCTATATTTCTGAGATGAGTTATTATGTAGACTATTTACATTATTCGGACTATTGTCCTCATTCTTGTCACCATGTCTATCACAATGTCTTCAAGGACACATGGCACAGTGAGTAAAGGCGTTGGTTAGATCCAGTGACAGGACCCAAACAGTGTGAGTTCAATACCTGGTTATGGCAGTGGATAACTTTCAGAGGGCGATTAACAGTAGATAACTGACATCCATTAGACATGGCACGTGGAACTAGAATAGTTTACCCCAGTGAGCGAAATAAAGGGTTCAATTCGACATTCCAACCACCTGAAGAAGGCCGGAGTGTACAACGGCAGAAACATTGTGATAGACATGGCGATAAGGATGAGGACGATAGTTCGAATAGTGTAAATAGTGTCAATTCTGTTTGTTCGGTAAAACGGGAAATCCGATGTGGTTTTGAAACCAAGACTATGACTTTGGTTCTCTAATCTATTAAAATTCTCATCCTAAAGTAATGTTAAAATATAATGTAATAAAAGAAATAAAAAATATTGATAAATACTAATTTAATAATATTTTACAACGTTCCAGATGAGAAAATTAATGTCTGGAATATGAAATGCTTGTCTCAATAAATAGCAATGGCGTGTAAGATGTTTATGAAAAACAATGTAAAGATGAAATTAATGTTGCTAAAAAATCTTATTTACATCATTCGGACTGTTGTCGTTACCTTTATTGTCATACTCACGACGTTTCTGTTGTTTCTTTAGGCAATATTTATTGCAATTTCGAACCGAACCCTTTATTTACTTGATGTTCGATTCGAAATCCCAACGTATAGCACCTGAAGAAGACCGGAGTGTATCACAGACGAAACATCTTGAATATGACATTAAAGATGAGGAAAACAGCCCGAAAAATGTAAATAGTGTAAATATTTACATCACAGAAATACAGGGAGAGGTAATTAAAAGCCATAATAAACTGAAATATTTGATTAAAAAGATAAACTTTTTTACTTCTAATGCGGCTTTTTTTTATTCTATGTGCTGTTGATCCTTGCTCTCCACAATTGTCTCTCCTTTTTTGCTATTAATAAATTTTCTCTTTTTCTTATCTCCCTATACATTTTTCTGTCGTCCATTTTCACTAAAACGTATTTAAGCGCTCTTTTCCTCTGTCCCTGTTTCCTTCTGGCACGTTAGTATCAAATTTTCCAAATGGTTTTTTCTCATTATACGCCTTTGAAATTTTAACTGTTTCTCCCTGATGTTAAGTACATGTGCTCTTTTCTTTCCTATTTACTTTGAAATTTGGTTATTTTTTACGTGTTCCATCTCTGGTATTCTCGCCATACTTCTGTATAAACATTTCGGTTGCTTAAAGTTGCTTGTTCATCTTTGAGGAGATTGTCCAGCATTCAGTGCCATACACGAGAACAGATATCATGTACTGGTTCAGTTCATTTTTTATCTATTTTACAAAGAAATGTTCTTTCTTCTTAATATTCTGTACTTGGAATGCATCTTTCGTTATCCTCATCAACCTTCGGAATTCCCTATCGCACATTCCGTCCTCTGAAAAAACATTTTCCAGATATTTAAATTATTTTATTTGTTGGGTTTAGGTATATCCAATTTATAAGTTGCATGTTAGGCTGTTTCTTTTGCTGGCAAACATGAATTTTGTCTTCCTGCAATTGATGTTTAGTCCTTTCTTCTTGCTTTCCTAAACGAACTTTTTTTTCCTTCTTGTTGCTTCCTTTCTCTGTCTGCTACCGTTAGGCTGAATGATGTGATAAAATGCAGTGAAAAAAAAGATAAAAAGTATTCAATTCAATAATTAATACCTGGCAATATTTCATGATGGAAATTCAAAGATTATGTCATCTGACGCTTCTTTCAGTAAATTTACCTCAGATTTGTGATACGAACAGGAAATTAAATTAAAACCAATGTCAGGTAAAATTAATAATAATGTTTCATGCTTCCTTTAAATGTTATTACATCGATTTCTCCTGTCAGTAAATTTAAAATGAAATTCTTTAAAAATGGTTAAGAATTACTACGAATTAAATAATTGACAAAGATTATAACATCCAATTCTAGACACAATAAGTGTCAGATTCTTTTACGGCTGTGATAAAAAGCGACAGGAATAAGAGTAAATACTTGACTTCAGTGAATATTCATTGGCAATGTTTCCTCTCAGAAATTCAAGCACTTTTACATTTAATTTTGCTGTCAGTTATAACCATTATGCTGAAGAATTTCACCATCTGTGAGAGTTCCCATTAAATTCTTCAGAATCAAGTAGATTAAATATAAAAAAGAAACATACAGGGCACTAATTAAATAAAATATAAGGAATTGAAGATATGAATGCATTTATTTATGTGACCAATTACAAAAGAATTTTACTCTACGATTTTGTTGTTTGAATTATCTCTTAAGATGAGAAATGGAATTTGCCCTAATTTTTTGCACACTTAATTATGAAGCTCTGCACGTTATTACACCTTCGCATTTCAAGATTGATGCACCAAGACATATATGCTTAATCGTCTGTCGGCAGTTTTTGTTTAAAATTACTTTTGTATTCATACCCATGCCTAAAATGTGAACAATGCAAAATTATTAATTGTTTAATTTTAAGAGATTTTCAAAATAAAGTTTATCTCCAACGAATGGTCACCGCAAAGAGAAAATGTTATTCTCACCCTAAGTACAGGTACATTTGATCAAGAGCAGATCATCTCAAATATTTGCATTGTTCGGTAAGAAACGTCATTCTCACGGAATATTAAGATAAACTGAAAGTAGCTTTAAAACGTTTATGTTAATAAATTGAAAGAAATATTTGAGAAAAATAACAAAAAATGATAATGTTTCATGTAAGAAATTCCAAGCCTATTGAATGTAATTGATACTATAAATTATGCAAAGAAATGCAAAATTTACTCGAAAAAGTCTTCTATGTTAATATGCAAAATGTCCAATAAGACGACACTAGCCAATGGTTCGAAGTAAGTTAAGACAATTTATACTAAATTGTTTAGTCTCACGAACGCTCCTCTAAAAATAGAAATGCATATATATTTAGGCGAGAATAGGTTACATCATTGGAAAAGATATTTTAACCAATTACATTCGACTTGAAGTAAGGAGAAAAGAACTTCATTTACAAGCATCATAAGTCATATATAATTAATGGTCCCTCAGGATCGTGGAGCATCGACATCCATTTTCTTTCAATCTTCTAGAAGAATGGTGACTTTATTTCCGTTGGAAGCCACGATAGCGAAGATAATGAACCTGGCTGTATTGGGCCGTTGAAATCAACATTTATTGCTAGAGTAAACCTTGGTAATATCCAATCATATAATAATGGTCCTTCCTTCAAAGTCGTTTCGCTTTCTGCGTTTATAGTTAAATGTTGACAAGCGAAGAAATAAACAATTCATATGGTTTACTTAATAAAGATTTCAATGCTCAATAACAAACAATTCAGAAGTACCAACAAGAAAATAGAAAACAGGCTTTCATTTAAGTATACACCTGAAAGTTTATGGCATCTAAAGGAAATAAATATATTGTATATTGATGTAATCCATCACATACTTTTTTATTACTGTTTACTGTTCATAAAAGCGCATTTCGGCTAATTTATGAATTAAATCTTCTCTTAAGCATGTCTGTACAGGATTAATTGTACATAATATATCGTTAATGTCTGCATTTTTAAGCATCTCTGATGTGTCTTTGGACGCTTCACTAAATGTACAAAAATTTATATACGAATTTGTATATATGTATATATATATATATATATATATATATATATATATATATATTCATACGAATGTAATATATGTAATATTAGCAAATACTTACGTGTAAATATATCTTTGAGATAACTATCATATGATTTCAAAATAAAATTATCAGGGCAGTGCAGCCTGTTAAAAACCTATCCATAGATGTCAACATGACTCACTGAGTTCTTACAATTTGTTTTTCAAAAGTTATAGAATTATTTATTTCTCATATTAATTCCTTCCCCTTGGTTACTTCTGATCCTTAAAACTAATATTTTGCAGTCATTACGAGATACTGACTTTTGATTGAAAATCACGTTCAATCACAATTATGGAACATAGGGAATGATGACAATGTTGTTGTTGTTGTTGTTGATGATGATGATGATGATGATGATGATGATGATGATGATATTAAAATACATCGAATTCTTTGTATTCCTGTAAAATTGTTATATGATAAAACTCTGCTCATTATCAACAACCTTTTATATTTAACCAATTAGAACCCTGTAAAGTAATGACTCGAACATTATGATTATTCTTTTATAAAACGATATCAAGAATGAACCCATCGAACTAAGATTAGTAACACATTTTCATCGATAGCATATTATAAAATTCTATCTATTATTACTAAATACGTTTGAATAATCTATGAATAACATTTACCCATATAACAAAACTAATATAAAATTTAACCATCATGACGAAAGTGTTTGGACGAACATAAAATGAACCTCTGACTACTGTGACTCTTTGGCCTTTCTAACTACAATCATATGACTTATCTATTGTTAACACTTAACCGTTATGTCTGGCACCTTAGGACACATATATTAAGAACTATTTACCTTTAAATTGATTATATATGTTTTACGTCGAACAAATCACTGAAAATTATGAATGAATCTTTATGAAAAGCGAATATTATGATTAAAGGCTGATGAGGACTTATTATAACAAAATCCTATGACAAATATTTTACGAGATTCTCAAAATAATGACTAATCTATTTTAATTCTAAACTTTTTAAGAAAAATATAGACTTTTATGAACCTCTAAATTTAATGAGAAAAAACATTTTAATTGATAAATCTTAATGATCAAACCAGTATGACCTATAACACTATTATTCCAAGAAAAACTATTATGTCCAATCCTGGTCATCGCAGTAAGAAGAAATATTCCAATGTAATAGAACCATAACTAAAATATGAATATCATTTGCATATTCAATTTACTTTCCAATTCCAGAAAATAGAATCAATTCATTAATATCGTAGATTGTTTTTATCAGCTAGCTTCAATTAAAAACAAAAAACAAAGAACATCAAAATGAAATGGAATTTACATATACATATTTAACTTTCCGTTATTTATAATTCTACAAGAACTGAAATAATCCACACATAAATATTTATGAACTTTACCAGTTCCACATTTTTGTGTGTTTTATTGAATAAAAAGCCACAAATAAATGCAATTAAACTTAAAATATATAATGTTGGTTATTATTAAGAAATCCTAGCCGCTTGCAATGTTATAGATGGATCATGAATCCCGCTCTTAATTTTGTTTTTATTTTGGATTTATTTTTATATGTCGCCTCAAAGGTAGCTCCTTATATATTTTCATCGGGCCTATCTTGGAAAATATGAGTGTCATTTAATGGGGATTTCTTTTACTCTTCAAATATCCTCTTCACAATCAAGTCAGGGTAACGATAATTTAGTTTGTCTCTTAAAGTTCATATATTTTCTTTTCTTATTTTTGGCTTCTTGCTTCTGCGTTTTTAATTCGATTTTTTTTTTCATGATAATAATTTGCATGTTTTGGCTGTTAAGATATATATTTACTGAGTATACCTTAAGTAATTTCTCAAGTAAATTTGATTGCAGAATTGATTCAGTTAACAATACAAACAAACGATCATGTTCATTCCTATTTTCGCCTATAGAACACATCTTTTGAATAATAATACTATTAATATTAGTAGCATTTCTACTACTTGTACTTGTTATATGACTTATTAAAGTAACATATATTCCTATTCTATTCCCCGAATTACTGACAGCTTGAAATTAGCAATTCTGATCAGATCGGTAGTGTTTATTTAATTTCATTCTTTATTCACAAGAAATATTGTTTTACGCGTAGCTGTCTCAGATTACGACCAGATGTTGAATAGACTTTCATATGAGATAAAAAATAAATGATACACTTACTGGAAGAGAAAAAAGAAAGAACATCTACTATTATTTTTGCTACAGCAAGAAAATTGAACACCAATTATTTAGAGTGATTTGTTTAGGCGGCGAAACAACCAAAGACCCTGATTTTTTAATATAAAAAAAGATACTTATTATTTCGGATTATCAGAGTTATACATCACGACGAAACGTTCTAAAAACGCTGAAATAGTAGTCAAGATGTGAATATATGCAAATCTGGCAAATTCAAACAACTCAAAGTCGCCTGAATTCTTCAATGACAGCATGATGCCTGGTTAGGAGGAGATGTTTCGATCGCTGGTCACAGTACCAAGATAGTTGTAATTTCAAGATCTTGCGCGCACACAAATCGCTCTACCACATCACATGAATGCTCAATTGCTTTCATATGGGGGCAAATGGTGTGTCCAAAGCATTAATAAACAAAGTGTATTTGATTCAGTAATCTGAACTTAATGACCAGAATAATTAAAAAAAAACACGCTACAAATGGATTCACACCATAATAAAAATAAAATAAAAATATATACAGTTTTGCGCTCGGAATGATCCATAAACTTTACCACATATGGAAAACAATGAAATTATCACGAAGGATAGCTTAAAATTTGATTGATTGATTTGTTTATACGTCTTATCAACCTTTTGCAGGTTATTTAAACCCATGAAATGTTTTTTTTTTAAACTGCAATGATTTTTTCGAGATAATAAGCATGTTTTACTGGGGAATGTTCTACTAATTAATCTATATCTGGGGGAAAGAGGAGGATTAATGCTTTTACCAAGGATATTTTAGCGTAAATGAATATAACGATCCTGGCCGGAATTTGAATTCGGCTCTCCAATTTCCAATTCCAAGCCGTTGTCCACTACATCAGCCACGCATGAGCACCCGGTATTTCCAAGCGTTCACCCATCTAGGTCTGGGTCTAGCCCGACATAGATTGAACTCGGTGATCATACGAGAAACGATGTTTCAATGTGATATGTCCTTAAATGAGCAAATAATATCATACCTAATACATGTTACAGAATGCTGAACTGATATGCAAGATATACGTCTAGTAATTCTTGCATTGATTGGGGAAACGACTGGAGCCAGTATCACCATGAATATTAATTTTCCGACTTTCCATCATGAGTGACAATGAACATATAACTGACGTCGTCTTTTTCTAAGCAGCCTCGACTGTGTTCACAGCACACATATATATATATATACTACTGATATACCTCTGTGACTTTCTGTGAAATCAAGTTAGGTTTGCATTAGTAGCATTAGTGTTAATATACAGTTACCTCATGACTTGGCACGTCAATGGATTTCAGTTGATATAGATCTAATTGCAAAACTTAGCGTTCGTTCTATTGCTTATTTTACACTAAGTAATTGCATAAGAATAGATGAGTCCTCTGTTGAGAATATTGGCAAGGAAAACAATTCACATCAATTCATGTAAATGTTCGTTCTTTTCAAATATATAGAGCCGAAAGAATTATAGATATGCTTTGAGGTAAGCTTCTCGATCGAAGTCATAAAACTCATATTTTTTCAGGTAACAAAGATCCAGAATCTACCCTGTAAATGTGTCAGTTATTAAGCGTTTTAGAATCTAACAATTTGGATATATAACCACTCTTTCTTCCTATTTGGAGGACTTGTTTATATGATTATTAAAATACTTTGCATCATTTGATTATATTTGCAGTAAGGTAAGTGGCTCGTACCTTTGCGTTTTCCAGATCCTTTGAAGTTGTCCTTCCTAAGCAAAGAAAAGTAAAGTAACAATAAGAGAAACGGTGAATAATTTTGTCGCAAAGAGCCAATTAATTTATAAAGTGTATTTGATTCTGCTATCTGTACTTAATGACAACCAACAATAAGAGAAAATAGCATCATTTCCATGTACACTGTAAATAGATTCGCAATTATATATATATATATATATATATATATATATATATATATTTCAATATTTTAAACAGAATGTAAAAAGAATGTATACGTTCATCATGCGAATGAATATCTAAGTAAAGATAGAAAGAGAAAATAAAGAAAAAAAGGAAGAATTCTTTAATGAAGAATGAAAATCATAAAAATAATGCAGTGAAAAAGCAGAAATAAAAAGTTACCGAAAGGTAAAAAGTATGAAAGAAAATAATAATAAAAATGAACAGAAAGTTAAAAGAAAGCTCAGGTGACTAAACATCTTGTTCTTATCAATAATCCCTTTCCATAAGCTTTGAACAAACATAAACCTTCTAATAATCATCATGCTCCAGACTGTATCAGCAACATAAAACTAATAATCATGCAGGAAAGATGGAAAACTAAAGACTGTAACGAGATATTGTCTCGGGCATGAGGGGAAATTAGAATAATAGCTACAGATGCACAGTTCGTAAATTAATTGCTTATGGCTAGATCCTATACAGTTCAAACATGCTTTACGGTGTTATCTATTGCAACTGATTGACTATATATATATATATATATATATATATATATATATATATACATATATATATACACATATGTATATTAAGAAATGGACAAGGTCCGACAATTTATTTATTAAAGACATTTTTATTTATGTTTAACGTTGTTATTTTATAGATACAAGTATTTAAGCAAATGCTCTGTTTATGATAAATGTTATTTAATACTGTTTATCATAAACAGAGCATTTGCTTAAATACTTGTATCTATAAAATAACAACGTTAAACATAAATAAAAATGTCTTTAATAAATATATATATATATATATATATATATATATATATATACAAAAGTACAATTGATAAGCAGGGATAAAGAGAACCCGATGACTGAGTTTCATCCATTTTAAATGTATGATGTTATTGCATTAATGTTTAACGCAAGCTGTCAAAACAGGACAAATACATGTGCAGTGCGTTCAACAGATAGTGACTTGTTCTTTGGGAAACTTACGCACTGGGAGAAAAACAAAAGTAGAATCCACACAATCATGTCTGGACCTAATAAAAAATAGTTTATATATCGACTACATTTTAATGAGCCAAACCTTATGAAAATGTGCAACTATTTGAAATATTTCTTCTCAACATTGAAAATAATACTTTTAAAATAAACATGGAAGAGGAGGTAGGCCATATTTTCAAATATGTGACAAAAAGAGAAATAGGTACAATACATGAAGCAATATATATACAAAGAGCAGTGGGAATATATATATATATATATATATATATATATATATATATATATATATATATATATATATAACCAAATTGTAAATGGTAGCGATTGTTCCAAAGATGACTTTTAGCCCATATGAGAGCTCAGTGTATGATATAGAGCAAATTATAATAACAATTAGGAAACATCCTCAAAAATAAAAAAAAAATCCAAAAAATAAATAATAAAATCTAATAATAAATAAAAAATGATAGATAACGATGAATAAATTAATAAGTAAATCATGAATTATTTATTATTAGATTTTGTTTATAAATTTATGGAGGATTTTTTTTTTTACTGATTTAGATATTTTGTTACATATACAGAAATATATGTAAGAAAATATGCATAATATATACATATATAGATATATATGTATATATTGTTAGCCCGGGTTTTCGTTAGGACTACGGTAGCCGGAACGCAACGAGAAAATAAAAAAAAATAAATAAGAGATACCAGGGTTCAATATAAAAATAAAAAAAAGAACAGTGGGAGGGGAATTCTCCGAATGACAGGAGACAATACGAGAATTTATAATAGAAATAGTTTATTTACAAAATTCAACCAGTTCGAGGTCCTGGCCTCCTCTACCGACAAGGCTGATTGCTTTGCTCGGAAATTCTCATTTAATTCAACGCTCGACTCCTCCGGTGTACCCATACCAGACTTCCCTCTAAGAACTGAGGCACTATTGAGCGGGCTACAGATAGCCCCGTCATTGGTATTGGGAATTATCTCCATTTTAGACCCCCACAAGGCTAGTGTTGGCATACCAGCTATTGTCTCTAAACTATACAACTACTGCCTCAATGAATCCTGTTTTCCTGACTGCTGGAAGTCCTCATCCATTGTCCCTGTCTTTAAGAACTCTGGAGACCCCTCTTACCCCTCTAATTACCATTAGTCTCCTACCCCTCTTCGGCAAAGTCTTCGAAGCCCTAATCAACGCCTAAGTGATTAACCACCTTACCTCACGTGACCTGCTTTCAGACAAGCTACGCCCGATCTATACCTGATGTGCTTACGGCCATCACTGACACCGTCTACCAAGCCCTTCAAAGTAACGGTGAGGCTCGTGCCGTGGCCCTAGACATATTCAAAGCGTTTTAAAGGGTTTGGCATGCCGGTTTTCTTCGCAAGCTCCAGAGTTATGGTATTACAGGTCGATTGTTTGACCTAATACAATCATTACTGTCAAACCGTGAATTGAAGGTCGTTCTCAACGGATTCTCCTCCAGTTCCTATCCCACGAACGCAGGTGTTTCCCAAGGCTCCATTCTTGGCCTCACTCTATTCCATATTTTCATCAACGACCTTCCTAACGCCATAGATTCCCAAGTTGGCATCTACGCGGACGACACTACAATTTACTCCTGCCTCAAAAACAAATCTAGTGTCGCTGACAAAACGAAACTGGCCGCTTGTCTTGAAATGGACCTACAATCGGTTGTTAATTGGGGCAAGAATTGGCTGGTCAACTTTAACGCCTCAAAAACTAAACTGCTCTCTGTTAATCACCATAGAGATCCTTCCCTGCCCCCCATTAGAATATCTGATAGTCAACTTCTTGAGAGCAACTCTCTGCGTCTGCTCGGTCTCACGTTGACTGCTGACCTGAGATGGAACAAATACATTGAGTCAATTGCTTCGTCCACCGCGAGGAAAGTTGGCTCTCTGTGCCGCGCTAGGAATTTTTTCTCCCCGAATTCGATACTTCAAATATACAAATCAACTATTCGCCCTTGCATGGAGTATTGCTGCCATATATGGTCTGGAGCCCCTACTGTTTGCCTTGGGGTTCTTGATAAGATCTGGAGATGGATATGCAATATAATTGGCCCTGATCTGGCATCTCGACTGCAGTTGCTCTCTCACAGACGCGCCGTCGCCTCTCTCTGTCTTTTTTACAAATACTTTCATGGTAATTGCTCCGATGATCTGCTTTCACTGGTTCCCAAACTCCATGAATTCAAGCGCCCTACGAGGCTGTCATCTCGCTCTCACCCTTTCACTGTAGAAACTACTAAATGTACTTCTTCTACTACAATAGCTTCATACCTCACACCTCTCGCCTGTGGAACACCCTTCCCTATTGCTGTTTCCCTGAGAGCTATAATCTCCAACTATTCAAATGTAATGTCAATCGACATCTCCAGTTACCTTGATCTATCCACTACCCCTCTCCTCATCCTTTCCTCTATCACTCCTATCTGCTCTCGCTCCAAATATTCTGCAACCCCCTGCATCCTAGTGGCTTCATGCCTTGCTCAAAAATGATGCTTAATAAATATATATATATATATATATATATATATATATATATATATATATATATATACAAGATGCAAAAAGTAAGATAAGAAATAAATAAACGAAACTTAATACTCACAGTAGATGATCTATGTCGATCAGGTTTTTCATCAAAAATACAGTGTGACGAAATACACTCATTTTTTTTTATTTCTTTTTTTTTTCTGAACATGAAAGTGGGGTGTATTATCAATGTCCTAGTATACACATGTGAATCATAAAAACATAGCCGACTTGGATGATGATGTTCTTAATTCTCCGGGCAGCAAACAGCGAAATTTGGTTTTCGTGACATCTACTCCTTCGGGCAGCAAACAGCGAAGACAGATTCTAGTGATGTGCACCTAGTCTGGGGGCCAGCAGCTAAGTGAAGATTTGTTAACCCGACACGCGCGAAACAAAACCGTCACGTGCCAGCCTAGGAAAAATGCGTAGGAGTCATTCATGGGATAATGTTGGGGTCATTTGCACTTTTT